>ML783105.1:344241-398082 GCA_009831015.1 Picea engelmannii
GGGGGGGGGGGGGTGAATCAGTAATAGAGCAATTTAATCCATTTTAACCATATAATCCACGTGTTATATCAATGTATCATTATCATCCAATAACTGCAGATTAAATAAGAAACGAACAAATGAACAATCATACATGTACACAGTACACCAGTGTTTTACGTGGAAACCCAAAGCGGGAGAAAACCACAGAATGATTTTTCTTATATGTCTTGAAGAATTACATTCATTGGAAGCACCAACTTCCTTTGTTTTCCACCTGCAACTGGAAGGAGGCTTCAACTCCCTAGTTTCTCAGGTTACAACCTGAGGGAAGATCCAACTACCCAATTCTCTGGCTAAAACCAGAAGGATGCTACAACCCCCTATGTTCTCCAGCTACAACTGGAAGGTGGCTACAGCCACTTGTCCTTGCCCCATCCAACCGCCCTGAAGTATAAGTAGAATGATGGAACCACTGTCACACTATCACTGTGAGATATACTGTTGTAAACCTATACCAATCAACCTGCACCAAATAACCTGTACCAATAACCTGAACCATGCATCAACCATGCATCAACCTGTACCATGAACAAGTGCATCAACCATGCACCAAACCTGTACAAATAACCTGTCACAACAACTTATCCAAACAACCTATCACAACAACCTGTCTCATCAATCTTATCAACCAAATCAGATCTACTCACCAAGATCAATCACCAAGACAACTCTCAAAGATGTGCATCAACCAAACATAACACAACAACTCATAATCATCACCAACAACTCATAATAATACAAGTAGGCTACATCATCCATAGACCATGTGTCAACAATACTACTAACAGGTGCCTCCAACCATGTACCAAGTATGTACCAATCATGTATCAACTACTCATCAACTATGACTCATCAAGATGTACCAACATCATCAACTATACACCTCATGTATGTGCCAACTCATCAACTACTTGTCTCAGTCATGTACCCGACATGTACCTCAACTAAATGCCCTCTTCAATTTCATCATCCAAATCTGATTTTTAACTTTGTAATAGACCTAGTGTATATGATCACATACCTACAAACCTTCCTTAACTTTAACAACAAGAGACTAGCATTTTCATCAAACTTTTCTTTAGTCTTACATGACTAATTTTGGATTGGTCAACAACCCTAACTTGACATAATCATAACTTTGTATCTGTAATGAATAAAGATCTAAAAATTATACACAATGTTCTTCAATGTGTTTTATGCAATTCCTCTAGGTTTCACTACTTGGAACCCCTCAGAAAAGGATTTATAGCAAAAATGGCATACCTTGTCGAATTCTGGCTTATTCTCAAGAGTGACCTTGTAGAGCGTGCCCCGCACGGAATATTTGTTAAATTGATCTGAAACTGTTACACAGCATACTACAGACTGTACTATAACCAACACATTTTGTCTTACTAAATTTGGATCTGTTATTAATAACTTATAACGTTTTTACCCAAAACACCTATTATAGACTAGTTTCAGGACTAGCTACAAACCCTATTTTCCACGGAGTGTAACTCCAAAAATACAACGACCCACAAGATGATTTTTTTACCACAGATACTTTTATATGTTTCCTCAATGGAATAGAAATTTCACGGTCTGAATCATTATATAAAAAAAATTATTGTGAAAATGGTGAGATGACCTGTAAATAAAATACCTTAGGAAGCATCATCAAAAGAATTTATCCTCCCTTGAATTCCGACCTTCTTTTCTTCACCTTCCCTCTGAAATTTTTCTTAGATATCCTTTGGTTGCCTCAAACACCTATAGATATTCAATATGCTCAAGTGTGATGTAAAATGAGAGAGCCTTGCTTCTTATTTATACTCTCCAAGTAGCTTCCTTAAAAACATCTTCTAGGTCACTTTGCCCACTTTCCTTATTTTAGGGTTAACCCACTTCTAATTTCTCCATTAAATTTATTATTTAAATCATTTATTTTGTATTCACTTTGAATTATAGTACACTCATCACCTCACTTTATTATTTACCTTCTAAAATCTCTTAAACCACTTTGACTACTTTGACCTTTTGGGGCTTCTAGATGACATATGAGGGTCCTCCAACTTCGTAAGGCCATAACTCTCAAACCATGAGGAGTTATGTGATGTTTCACATACCACCAGAAATAGCATGACATGTACTATCCATATAGAATATTATTATCTGAAAATATATCAAAACTCATTCTGTTATCCATCAAACAAACTTGGGTTCTCTAACTTCTCATGGCCATAACTCTCTAACTGTGAGGAGTTATGTGATGTTCCACATGCCACCGAAGATGTCATGACAAGAAATATCCATCTAGGATAGTTGCACTGAACTTCATCTCATTATTCCACAAATAATCATGGTTTCTCTAACCATACTTATAGGATAACTCAATCTGCAAAGTGTCTTCCCGTGAGGGATTTCACCATAAGGGGACCACTTTGGATTTCATCCATTTGTACTTATTATCAACCATGACAAGACAATAATGAGCCATATTTACATCAAACAAACTTGGGTCCATTATCCAAACCTTTGTGCTACCGGAATTCACTACCAGACTTTCTCCAAGGGTTGACATCAATCTACAATATCACTCTCCAATAGTTGACATCAATGACAACCAACAATCCATACCAACTATCCTTCAACCTAAGCCAACTATCTGATAGTGATGGGACCCGCTTTGGGAAAAGTGGTGTGTATTGACCAAGTGACATAGTTGGACTAAAGAAGGGGGTGGCATGTGTATATTGAGTTTTTGAACACCATGGAGCTGGAAAAATCCTCATGTATCATTAGGGAAGCCCTTAAAAGAAAAAAGAATCATAACACTTTTAATCGTAAGGATGGTTACAAAATCAACCACTTTTAGAAGCCCCTCATCCATCACCTGCATCATTAAACCCTCCTTTTGATTTTTAACCATGCATGCACCAACCCCAGCTTCAGTGTTTTCTTTTATTATTCCCCTCTTTAATTTAACCTCTTTTCACACTTTATCTCTCGCTAAAACTTCCTGACAATTATTTTTTATTCATATTTTTATTTTCCATTTTTCTTAAAAGATTTATTTTCTATTAACCTAATTCCTTTGACAATTTCTTATCAAAAAAAAAATTATTATCTCTTTACTCATTTTCAATCTTATTAAATTCTCACCATTTTGAGTCACTTACTCCATTCCTATATTGAAGTTGCTTTACTACAATTTTACAAAATGATTAATAATCTTTTTTCTTCATAATTATTTTTTCTCCTTTTAATGTATCTCCCTTTGATATGATTCATGTTTCATTTTAGTTTGTTTAAATTATTTCTTTAAATTTTAATTCACTTTAATATTGTCCATTATCTCGGTTTTATCCTGATTATAATATTATTATTTTGTCTTAGTTTTTATTATATCATTTTTTTCTTTGGTTAGATTTTGGGCATGAGGTTCACTCGGGGAATACAATTCATCCCTCTCTAGCCTGTCAACAAGAATGAGGTTTGTCGGTATCTTTCCAACGACACAAATATTTATAAATAAGAACTTGCTCACATGTACATGCCCTACCCCCCTTTAGGATTAAACATGTGACCTTCAAAGATAAAACACATGGTCTTAATCGTTAAGCTCACTCAAATTGTACTTGTATATCACCTTTTATTACTTCAATTCATTTGTATTTTTAATTTATTCTATTATTATTTCTCTCTATTTTTGTTATTTTTTTTATTGTTGCTTACTTCTAACATATTATTTTCATCCTTTAATCAACCTAATATATTAGTCATTCTTATACCATTCCCCTATTCTTTTATATTTCATCACTAACTTTGATTATATTTTCTTTCTTTTCTCTTTTTTTTTTGTAAATAAAAAAGATTGCATTTCCTTATAGAGTCTTCATGTCAATACATTGATCAAAGTCTACCACATGTTATGCCACATGCGTGGAAACCATAAGAGGTGGCATGAAAAACATAGAGACGTGGCTATAGCCCGAAACCAGAGTTTTAACAAAAAAAAAAATGGACTGTAATTGATTCCTGTCAAGACCTAAAAACAAAAAGATTAAAAAAATAAAGGTGCGGGGAACCCAAGCATCCATCATGGTTGTAAGTGAAGATGAACGGTTGGCTGCAAGTCGGACAGTGCCTCTGGGAAGGTGCACTAGACAGGGAGTCGAACAGGAGGTCCACGGGGTGGCTAAGGATGCTATGATTATGGATTTGGTCCGCCAAGTTCCTGCGCATCTCGAAAATTAGTTGAATGTGGTCTTCCGAAAAATGGTGTGGGTTGAGGGAAACTTGCTCTATGCTCACCACCATTGCCTCACGTTGTATTTTTATTGCATCAATTTCGGTTGAGAGAGTCTCTTCCATGGCCAGCCATTGGGATACCTCTGTGGTATCTGGGGCATTCCTTGTTGGCAAGTCTTTCAGCCAGCTAGGGGGAATTTTATCCTTGATCACACAGCCACCTAGAGCAATTGTAGAATGTACCGAGGGGTTGGCATTGTTGATGGTCATTGGCATTGTTGTGGCAGTCTCCATCCTGCTTGGAGTAATTTCTTCTTTTATTGGGTAGCCACCTGAGTCGATCATGGGGTCGGAAATGGGAGGTGGTGAATCTAGATTGCCTATAGGAGGTTGGGGATCTTCAAGCCAATTATGGACCAAGTGGGAGGGGATAATAGAGATGGTAGATAGATTAGAGAGCAGTGAGGGGTCTGGTTGATTGCGTTGGGCTACGAAGTTGTAGTATGCTGGCCCTCGTTTGGGCTTTCCTCGCTCCCTCGTCATAGTGTAATCATGACGGGGAGAGAGGCAGAGAAGAAAACAATTTACAAGTTATGGGGAGAAGCAAATGGTGTGCATGTTACAGGTGAAGAATGGACAGAAAATGGATGCCAGGAGGGAGAGGGAATCCTCTAGAGTGAGATATTTCCTGTGGAGAGGAGGCTCAGACAGAGAACAAAGTGTCAAATGGAAATGTGAAATGATATAATTCATGTGAGACCTTACCTTCATATAAACCTTTGAGGTGACAGAGAGGAGCACCATGAAGATAGAGGTGACGCCAACCAATTGTATCGTACCTGCCTCAATGAGTTGTAGTTGGTTCACAGTGAGTTCCATTAAATCTCCCTTACCACACCAATGCACTAACGCCTCTGCGATATGAATACTAAGCATGTTGAGCGGGCTAGATAAGAGACTGGAAGCGAGGGGTATTAACTCCCATGTCTGCATGAGTGCCAGGTTGCCGATGTTGGACAGATGTCACCCCATTTAGGGTTCTTTGTTTTCTCTTTCCTCAACCTAATCTATGTTAATTTTTATTTATGCACCCTAATTTAATCCTTTTATTCCAATTTATTAAAGTTTTTTAATATAATTTTGACCATAATTATAAATAACTTATTCAACATTGACCTTTATTAATTCATCAAAACTCTAATAAAAATTAGTAGTTTGACCTTATCTCTTCCCTAATTATTATTTTATCAATTCAATTCTCTTATTCGCTTATTGTTAAATAATTTATTATTATTTGCTAATGGTTAAATCTCTTTGAATTTATTTATTCACTCTATAGGCTCACTCTTTGTTATGTTGCATAAGCTTTATCTAATCTCCTGATAATGGGTGGAATGTCCTCTCAAAATGTTGGGATATTTATAAACTTCAACGCAGTCCAAATCCAAAATATGCACTATTGTTATGATTACAAATCTCATCTAAATGTTAAGGTTCCTATTCAATTAAAAATGGACGTTAATGAAATAGTGGAAGAGGTCGTGTAGCCATCCATTGCAAATTCCTCTACAATATCTTCACCCAACATCTCAAGGATCAAAAAGCAAACTTATGGTGCCCAAGGTATGGTCAAATCTCTCATGAAACCCCTTGGAAATGTTAGCAATATGGTATATTCGGTAGAATATAATTTAGAAAAGTTTTTGTTTTTTATAATAAAAGAGGTTTATTATAAAAATTATAAAAACAATGGATTTCAAAGGGGGTTTGAAATATATTTCATAAGCTTTGCATGTCACAAGCCTTCCCCTACCAAATTTCATGTTTTTAGCATGGAAGGATTTTTATTGGAACCATCTAATATTTTGCAAACTTTCCTTTGGTTGTCGAAATTCGGTGATACAGGAAGTCGGAGTTCCTAATAATCCGGAAACTGCTATTGGATTCTTACCGGATTTATAACTAGAAAAAGGGTATTTTTCATAAAATATTAGTGTTTTGGAGCCATATAATATTGTAGCAATCTTCCCTTTGGTTATCGAAATATGATGATACGGGAAGTTAGAGCCCACCGATCTAAAATTTTCTAGAAATTTCTATTGGAACCTTATTATATTTATAATCGAAAAGACGATCTTTTTTCTACAAAATTAAGTATTCTTACTAGATTTATAACCAAAAAGAGGATCTTTTGCTATAAGATTAAATTTTGGAGCCATCTAATCTTGTGGAAAAATTCCCTTTGGTTGTTGGAATCCAATGATACAGGAAGTCAAAGTCCCCAATGATCCATAATTTTTTGTTAGATTCTTATTAGAATTATAATCGAAAAGAGGATTTTTTGTTACAAAATTAGCTTACTCCTTCTAGTTTTGGAAACTATACTTTAGCTCATGTAGGAGGTTTTAGAGAGGGTGGTTTTACCACCTATATTAGGTACCCCTCTTACTAATGTTTATTCAATACTTATGACACATTGACATGTTGCAACAACTTGGTGATCCCCAATCCTTGGTAGAAACATGGGAGTTGACCTAGATGCTAACTGGGTGGATACATCATAGGGTATGTTGATACAATATTAGTGTTTTGGAGCCATCTAATATTGTAGAAATATTCCCTTTGGTTGTTGAAATCTGATGATACGGGAATTTAGAGCCCACTAATCTAAAATTTTCTAGAAATTTCTGTTAGATCCTTGTTATATTTATAATTGAAAAGACGATATTTTTTCTACAAAATTAATAATTTTTACTAGATTTATAACCAAAAAGAGGGTCTTTCGCTACAAGGTTAACTTTTGGAGCCATCTAATCTTGTGGAAAACTTCCTTTTGGTTGTTGGAATCCAATGATACAGGAAGTCAAAGTTCCCAATGATCCATAATTTTCTGTCTGATTCTTATTAGAATTATAATCGAAAAGAGGATACTTTTGTTACAAAAGTAGCCTACTCCTTCTAGTTTTGGAAACTAGACTTTAGCTCATGCAGGAGGTTTTAGAGAGGATGGTTTTACCACCTATATTAGGTATCCCTCCTACTAATTTTTATTCAACACTTATGACACATCGACATGTTGCAACAACTTGGTGATCCCCAATCCTTGGTAGAAACATGGGAGTTGACCTGGATGCTAACTTGGTGGACACATCGTAGGGTATGTTGATACAATATTAGTGTTTTGGAGCCATATAATATTGTAGCAATCTTCCCTTTGGTTGTCAAAATATGATGATATAAGAAGTTAGAGCCCACTAATCTAAAATTTTCTAGAAAATTCTATCGGATCCTTATTATATTTATAATTGAAAAGACATTTTTTTCTACAAAATTAATTATTCTTACTAGATTTATAACCAAAAAGAGGGTCTTTTGCTACAAGGTTAAATTTTGGAGCCATCTAATATTGTGGAAAACTTCCCTTTGGTTGTTGGAATCCAATGATACAGTAAGTCAAAGTTATCAATGATCCATAAATTTTTGTTAGATTCTTATTAGAATTATATTCAAAAAGAGGATATTTTTGTTACAAAATTTGCTTACTCCTTCTATTTTTGGAAAATAGACTTTAGCTCATGCAGGAGGTTTTATAGAGGGCAGTTTAACCACCTATATTAGCTATCTCTCCTACTAATGTTTATTCAAGAGTTATGACACATCGACATGTTGCAACAACTTGTTGATCCCCAATCCTTGGTAGAAACATGGGAGTTGACCTAGATGCTAACTTTATGGACACATCATAGGGTATGTTGACCTAAGATGACTTGGCACAGAGTCAATAATATGACTTTTTGTTCAACACATATGACACATTGACACATTGCATCGCCTTAACAATCCTCAATCCTTGGTTGAAAATAAAATTTGACCCAACTCCTAACTTGGTAGACACATAGTAGGGTACATTGACCTAGGATGAATCACCGCACAAATGGGTAGAGCATGTGCATGACATGTTGCACCACCTTAGTGATACTCAATCCTTGGTTGACACGTGGTAGTTGAGTTGGTTTCTAACTTGACAAACACATGGTAAAGTATGTTGACCTAAGTTAACTTGGCACATGATTAGGAAGAGGAATTTTTATTCAAAATCTATGACACATCAACGCATTGCATCACCTTTCCAATCCTCAATCCTTGGTTGACACATGGTGAATGACCTATTTTTTAGCTTGGAGGACACATGACAGGATACATTGATCTAGATTGACTTGGCACATGACTTGGTAGAAGTTGTGAATGATGACTCTTGGCTACTAACTTGGTGGACACATGGTAGGGTACATTGACCTAAGATGACTTGGCATGTGACTAGAAAGAGTACATGCATGATGACTCTTGGTTGTGGACTTAACAGACACATGGTAGGGTATGTTGACCTAGGTTGGCTTGGCACATGACTAGGCAAAGGAATTTTTATTCGATAACTATGACACATCGATACATTGAATCACCTTCATAATCCTCAATCCTTGGTTAACACATGGAAAATCCCTGACTATTGACTTGGTGGACACATGGTAGGGTACATTATATTACATTGAATTGGCACATCACTAGACAAACAATGTGAATGATGATCAGGTACATGTGCATGGTGATGGCCCTCGGAATAGCAGCAATAATATTGTTGTATCCTTGGATTCTTACTTTACTTTGTCAACATGGGGTTCATACAAACTTAAGAGGTGTTATGCAATGTGTATGCAATATGCACTTGTTGGTCGTAAAGTTATGATATTGATCAAAGGTTGAAATGCATGAATTGGTGCATAAGTTGAGCTGGCAGAAAGAAACTTTAAACTATTGCTTGAAGGAGAACACACCAATCTGAAAGTACAATTAATTCTAGATTGCATAAAGGAAATCTAGTCTATTGACACGAAACAAAGCATGCCAAACTATGAAGATCAAAGCAGAAGATGAATGTATTTTGGTGCATAACAAAACCGTAATTAAAGAGATGATGGACTGATGCATGAATAAAACAAACTACTTTATGTCTAATCCTTTGATAAATGGAAACCATAAGTGTTTTTATTGTTTATTGGTGTTTTCATGAAAATGAGATTAAGATAAAATGAAATTTAAAGCTTAAACTGTCCTATAGGAAATTTCTACAGGAATTGTATAGTTTCTATAGGAAACTCCTACAGGAAGCAAAAATGAGTCCTAGAAAGGTAGTGTAAGTTCTTAGAAGCATCAACAAAGCTAGACTATAAACAAATGAAGTGGATCTGAGGTTCTTGGCCTTGGGAAGCACCTAAGAGTTCTCCAAAAGGCTATTGAACATTTCTACAGGATGCATGTTGTAACTAACCAGTCAATGATAATCTTGACCAAAACTAGAATTAATCATGAAAAACTATATTAATCTTCAAAAGAGAATGAAATGTTATCTAATCACTAATTAACATGCATGAAAACCACAAAATTTGCAACAGGGTCCTTGAGCCCTCTTGAGTGGGCCCTACCCAATAAGCACAAGGAGCCTTGAGAAAAGTCTAATGACCTAAAGGAAAAACCATATTTATTTCATTAATAGCATGAATACATAAAGAAAAAAAAAGGATCTAAGTCTTCAACAAAAGTCTTCAGAAAGTCTCAATACAATGCTCTCGAAAATTCTATCTCTTCCCCCCCTTTCTCTCCTAGACTAAAGGTTTATATATCACTTGAGAGTTCAACCTCCCTTCTTAGATTGAGGAGAGAAGTGAGTAAATGAGGGATCTCAGCCAATACATCTATATTTTGAACTATTGTTAATTAAGAGTGGTCATTAATGCACAAGGAGCACTATGGAGGTAGGTGGGGACAATGTTCCTTGATTCTTGGCTAGCAGCTCTTTGAGGGAGAAAAAATCCCTCGTTTTTAGGAGGTTGGAGCCCTTTATTTATAAAGTTTGACCTACTTGGTGCTATACACAAATTTTGGCATAAACATTAGAGCAAAAAGGAATATTATACATAAAAATCCACCTCAAAATACATTTACTAAGCAACATGCAAAAATATCCATGACTTATAATAAATATGGTCAAAAACAAATATTAAGTCATATTATGGTGGGAAAATGTGCTAAAGATGAGCGTTTGGAATAGGCAATAATTGGGCTCATCATCACCCCCCAACTAAAATTTTTCACACCCTTTGTGAAACGAAATCTGGTTCATATGCTCTTATTATTGTTGTTGTTTCCCTATACCATGTTGTTGTTCAACAACCTATTGTTGTTCATTAACTCGTTGTTGTTCATTAACCTGTTGTTGGTCACTGAACTCTTGCCTCATACCCCAGGCCACATACCTTGTGATGAATTTTTTCTCATGATATCCCTTGTTTTTCGCAATCTTGGCCCACTCTTCTTATTCTTTTCTTGTGTTGATGTTAATTGCCATAGGAAGGAGGAGTGGGGGGTTCAGATTCAACCCGATCCATTTAGTCTTCATCTTCCTTAAATATTTCATGTACCAAGGTTTTCTTAGGGGAGAAATTTGCAGGCTATTATGAGAGTGAGAGTCTTTGATTTGCAATCCATGAGGCAAGGAGCTCCACCTATTGTGGTAAACTTTTGCTACCTCTTCTCCCAACAATATTAATTAGTCATCTAGATAGGCCATTGCTTCCCTTTTCTTGGTTATCCAACCTAGGGCCACAACTTTATCCAAAGATAGGTTGTGATGGTTCGATATGACATCCTCAAGTCGGTTTTCCTCAGCTCTAATCCACAAAGGTGTTTGGAGTTATTCTTCCTTGTACTTCTTGAATTCCTCTGCCCTCATTTCCTCGTGCCTTAACCATGATGCAAAGACCATAAATTGGACATCCTCCACATATGGATTGGGATTCCAATTGTAGGGGTGTGGTAATATGATGCTATGTTGGTACAATTCACATAGTCTAGAACTTTCCTCCATGTTACAACCCTGATATGCATCTAAGAAATCCTTGGAGGTATCAAGATTGAATTTCACCAATTTGGCCAAGTGTGCAATTTGGTTCTTATGCTACTGTTCTTTTAGGAACAATGTGTATGTCCTAGATGGTGGTCTGCATTCCAACATCTCTATAGACACTTTAGTTGTTTTCTTGAATGTATCTTCCATAATTTCCACCTGTTCATTCTTATCATGCAGTTCTCTTTTTTCTTTGTTCAGTTGCTACCGTTGTTATAACTTGCAGCAATACTGAGAAGGGGGGTTGAATTAGTAATGTATCAGAGTTCTCAATTTTCTTTCCTTTCAACAATTTAAAGTTACTTAGAAGTGCTTACTAAATCAGCAATACATGCAATAATCGAAACACAACACAGAAAACACATTACACCAAGATTTTTACGTGGAAACCCAATGCGAGAGAAAACCACAAAACATATTTCTTTTTGTTCTTCTGCAAGCACCAACTTACAATTTATAATTATTCAGCTTGGTAGGAACCCACATGTCGTATATATTAAGGACACCAATACTCTTAGGAACCAACCTATTGTAGATAATTAGGACACCAATCTTATTAGGAACAAATCTATTACAAATGATGAGGACACAATTCCTTAGTGATCTTCAACTCACCCTAGCACCACCCTTCCACCCTGGCTTCATTTTTTTTTTTTAATATTCTTACAGAACTGGACCTTTCTCTTCAATTCAAAAACAATTTGATATGTCTCCAACTCAGTTTCATTGAACAGTTACAGGACCTTTTTATTCTCTTATCATTTGTGCATTACTCGAATAGAGCACATCCCTATTTATAATGTTTTTGCTTGAGCACATCTTGTATGTGGACACGTAACAATTATATTATGGACATATCTTGACTAGATCAAAGTCTTGTTAGTTACACTTCTATATAAATAAAGTATGTGGATGCATGACGGTTATGTTATGGACATATCTTGACCAGATCAAGATCTAGTTAGTTATATATAGACATACTTCTTTCTAAATTAAGAAAATTTATTATCCAGTTACAGTTGGTCATTGTTTGATTGAATCAAATGGACCAGATCTTCCTATGAATGAACTTCATCTCATATCCAACAATATAACCTAGTCTTATCAGATCATATCCTCAAGAATGACACAATAATTCACATTCTGGTCTACAGAGCACCTACTATGCAGATAGAATAAGAGCTCAAGACTCAATTCACAAGTATTCATCTTGTCGCATTTGCCTTGTAGTGTGCTCACCTAGTCGCCCCACTAAACTATTATGCTCCTTGTTGACTCACTAACTGATTGTCAAACTTCTACTCATTTCATCGCATTCCACTTTGTCGCTTGTCACACGGGATTTGTCTTGTCACACTCCATTGCGCCATTCGTCGTACTGGCTCAAGGCATTGTGCAAATTTTCTTCTATGAAACTACCACACATTTTTTCATAATCCATTATGTCACACCAGCTTCGTCTCGTCACACTCCACTGCATCATTCCTTACACAAGTTCAAGGAACCCTACAGATTTTCTTCTACGCCATTAACCCTTTCATCCTTCGATCCTTCTATCCACTTTTGTTTTCATGCTTTCGAGACTTCCTCTTTCTGTTGTTGTGCTATAATTGATCATATCCATGATCATTTTGACATCAATGACAACATATGCACAACAAACTCCCTCTTTTTATCGATGGCAACCAAAAGAGACTTCTTTTGTGTTCTCAAAGGTGACTTTCAAAACAATGGCCTTTATGTTAAGTTACTTCCTTTCAATGTGCGCAATTGCAAGTTGCTCCCCCTTTCAATGTGCGCAATTGCAAGTTGATCCCCCTTTCGATGTGCAGAACTGCCAAATCAATATGATAAATTGCTCCCCCTTTTCAATGTGCATCAACATCAGGGTTTCGTTATTTTTCTATGTGCGCAATTGCATGTTTCTTTCCCTCTCGATGTGCACAACTGTCAAATCAATATCCTCCCCCTTTTTGATGTGCATCAACATCAGGGTTTTGTATATGCTCCCCCTTTTCAATGTCCATCAACAGCATGGTTTCATTATTCTCCCCCTTTGACAACAATGACAAAGAGATTCTTTGGATATTCTCTCCTCTAGGCCTCTTGAAGTGCATAGAACCATCCTTAAACAGAATACAATTGAGAGCCATTGAAAACTTCAACTGTGCACATCTCCACAAAATCAAACTTCTCCCTAATACAAAAAAAAATGGGGCACTTTTTGAAGTAGTGAAAATGTGTTCTTTACTTAAGAAGGGAAGACAAGATCACCCCCAACTTTTGTCTGAGATACTCAAAGGGTTTTATTGGTAATGGATTGGTAAAAATATTTGCAATCTACTCTTTGGGAGGAACATACTCTAATTTGACGACCTGATCCTAAACATGTTCTTTGAGAAAACGATATTTGATTTGTATATTCTTAGTCTTAGAGTGTTGAATAGGGTTTTTAGAAAGATTAATACCATTGGTATTGTCACACATAATTGAGACAGGTTGATCAGAAGGGATTTGAATATCCTTGAGATTATTTTTAATCCACAACACTTGAGTATAGCGGGATGTTGCAGCTGTATATTTGACTTCAGTTGTAGAGAGAGAAATGGAAGTTTGTTTCTTTTTAAGCTAAGACATTAAACAACAGCCAAGGAAGAATGTGCCTCCACTAGTGCTTTTACTATCATCAATACTTCATACCTAGTCTGCATCTATATAATCTCTGATAATGAGGTTTGTGTCTTTTGGATACCACAAGCCATATTCAATAGTGCCTTGCAAGTATCTAAATATTCTTTTAACTGGAAGAAAATAAGTTTCCTTAGGATTTGCTTGAAATCTACCTACCAAACCCACTGTTTGGATGATGCCAGGCCTTGAAGCTATGAGATATAGTAAACTGCTTATCATAGACCTGTACATGGTTTGATCTATTTCTAGAGCATCGTCATCTTTGTTGAGTTTGCAACTAGTAGTCATAGGAGTGCTTACTGGTGCACAATTTTCCATGCCAAACTTCTTCAAGATTTCCTTGAGATATTTACTTTGAGAAATTAAAATTCCTCTTTTTTATTGATGAATCTGTAGACCAATAAAAAAGGAGAGTTATCCCAATAGAGATATCTAAAAATCTTGTTGCATTGCAGCTGCAAACTTCCTACTCATTAATTCAATGTTACTGCCAAAGATAATATCATCAACATACACTACAATAATAAAAAAATCATTACCTTCAGTTGTGATGTATAAGTTGTTATCAGTAGTTCCCTTTTTGAATCCTTTTTAGTGCAAATACGTATCCAAAATGTAATACCAAGCTCTTGAAGTCTGTTTTAGCCCATACAGGGCTTTCTTTAATCTGCAAACATAATCTTTTTTGTCAGTTAGCTGATAACCCTCATGTTTCTCCACATAAACTTCTTCCTCTAGGTCGCCATTTAAAAAGGTTGATTTAACATCCGTCTGATAAACTTTGAAATTTTTGTAACATGCAAATGCCAAAAAAATTCTGATTTCTTCAATTCTTACAATATGGGAAAAGGTTTCTTCAAAGTCTATGCCTTCTACTTGAGCATACCCTTTGCATATCGGTCTGACCTTGTTCCTGAATATTTGTCCATCTTCATTCAACTTGTTTATGTATACCCATTTAGTTACAATTACATTCTTGTCATTCAGTCTCGGGACTAGATCCCAAGTCTTGTTTTTCTTTATTTGATCTAGTTATTCATTCATGGATTTGACCCAACTGTCTTCTTGACTTTCTTGCACAAAATTTTGTGGTTCACTCATGGATAGCAATGTAAAATTTGCAGAACTAGATGTATTTATTAGTTTTCTTCTAGTTTGTACACATGCTTCCTTGTTTCCAAGAATCTAACTTTCTGGATGATGTTTTTGAACATACCTTGATGGGGTCTTTGGCTGTGATGTTTCCATCCTCTCCTCTTTTTATGACTCCTCTTGTTCTTTTTTCTCATACATTCCATCATCTTGTAACTCATTTTTTATTGATTCGTCATATTGATCATTATGGTGTAGTTGGCTCACTGGATGAAGTGGTCCCTCATCTACTTTTACAAATATTCTCTCAATTATTTTATGGAGCCTTTTGTTGTAGCACTTGTATCCTTTACTTTTGGAGGATTATCTTAACAATATACCTTCATCAGCTCTAGAATCAAACATACCTAAGTGTTCTTCATTTCTTTTAATGTATCATTTGCTTCCAAAAAAAAATTGAAGTGCTTTATTGATGTTGCTCTGCCATGTCATAGCTCATAAAGGGTTTTATTGTTGTTTACTCTTATGTGTGCTTTATTGAGAATGTTAACATCAGTTTGAACATATTCTCCCCAAAATGTTTTGGGTACTTTTGATTCATCAAGCATCCCCATGGCCATTTCTTGAACTGTTATGTTCATCCTTTCTACAATTCCATTTTGTTGAGGGGTTCTTGCAATAGAAAATTGTCTTGTGATCACATGTTTTTCACAATAACTATTGAATTTATCAAATGTGAATTCTCCTCCTCTATCTGAACTTGGGAATTTTATTTTCAAGTCCATTTCATTTTCTACCTGTGCTTTGAAGATTTTAAATTTTTCAACAGCCTTGAATTTATGCTTTAACAATCCAACCCAAGTTATACTAATATAGTCATCAATCAAAAAAATGAAATATATTTCACCTCGAGATGATTGTGTACTAGTAGGTCCACAGAGATCTGTATGAATCAGCTCAAAGGTCGAGTGGTGGAGTGTTATCTTGCCTTGAATTGAACTCTTGACTGCTCTCCAAACTGACATGACTTGCAAAAAGTATTCTCAGGTTTGGAAATTTTAGTTAAATCTCTCAAAACATATTTTCTTACTAGCTTAACAAGCTTTTTAAAACTAAGATGACTTATTCTTTTGTGCCAAATCCATCTCTCATCAGTTTTACCAATGCAACATTTTTATTTTCCTTCTTCTAGAACATACACATTCCATGAAGTTTTGACTACCTTTACAACAGTCGTCCCTGTATTGGAATCCATTACTTTACAACCTTTTGAATGAAAGAGAACATTGTGTCCTTGGTCACACATTTGAATTACACTCAAAAAGATATGTTTTAGAACATCTACATACAACACATTTTGTGCTTTGGTATTTCCCTTCTTATCTTCATCTAGTACAACAGTTCATTTTCCTCTAATTGTAGTTGGAGCATTGTTTCCAAAAGTAACATTACCACCTTTTCCTTCAGTTAGGATTTCAAACTTACTCTTATCTCATGTCATGTGCTTGGAGCAGCCACTTTCAATATACCATTGATTTTCTTGATTTTTGGCATATAGAGTCACTCCACAATTTTCTTTGTTTTTATTTTTCTTCCTCCAAACCTTGGTAAAATATTATTATATGTTTTTCTTATAAATAGGCAGCATCTTGCTTCTGCATTCACTTGCCTTGTGTCCAAAATTATTGCATATGTGGCACTTGAGGTCATTTAAAAGAGGGGAGAAGGCATTATTGAAGGAATTTTGAAACACAGCCATTCGAGGTTTATTAAATCCAATTCCTATATTTTTGTTATGTCTAAAAGTCATGCAACTCATGGGCTTATGTCCAAAGTTTCCACGAGAGAAACAATATCCATAGAAAAAATTTGGATGCCTTTAAAAAAACTTACTTGTAGGAATTAGTTTTGTCTGCCAACTTGATAAGATTCAGGCACATGTTGCTTACTTGCTTCATATTTGTTTGCATAGTTGGGTTGATCCATTTTTTATTGCTTCTTCTTTTCATTTTTTGATTTGTTAGGCTGACTTGTGTTTCCCTTGAAAGCATTTTCATAACTAGTAGTCTTTTCACTAGTTGACATGTTGGTGTTTGATTCACCTTTGACAATTTTCAGACTTTCCTTATATCCTAGCCTTGTCTTGTCATGTGGTGATCTCTAATTGTTGAGAATGTTATCTAGAGTTTGAGATCCATTTATGAATTTCATTTGAGTCTTGGATTTCTCTTCATCCTTTCATAAGGAAACTATTTATGCTTTTAGTTTGTCACAAATGTTCTCTTTTCTTTTATATGATTCATCAATATTTCTTCCCTTATTTTATCCTCTTCTAGCTTAATTTTTAAGATGATTATTTCTTCACTAATCTCATTGTTTTTTTCTTAATAGATCTGTAACTGTTATTTTTTTATTCATTTCTTTTTCTTTAGTCGAGAGATTTCCTCCAGAGCACAAATGAGTTCTCCTTCCACGTCTACTACAACTTCACACTCTTGTGTGTCTGTTTTTTCTTGATCAGAGTTGTGATGATCCAAAGCCATGAGAATTTTTTCATCTTGAATTGTATCTGGCTCATATTCTACTCCTTCAGTTTCTGAAGAGTTGCTTCTATCCTCTTTTGAATAAAAGTTGTTCCTTTTAAAATACTTTTTATTTTTAAACTCCCTGGGTTTATCCTTGCCTTTTCTTTCTTTTTCCTTGGTGTTGTTTTCTTTGAAGGGACCTTTAGATGCAAAATGACCAACTTTACCACAACAAAATCATTTGAATGGTAACATACCTTTATAATTTTTGTATCCCCTCTTCAATTTCCTTACAAAGTTAGCTTCTTCTTCATCTAAGAAGTGTTCTGATGAATTATGATCTTGAGATGTTGATGATTTTATTTATGCCTTAAATACTATGTCATTTAGATCTGGTTGTTCTTTTCTAGTCCTCATCTCAAAAGCAGTTAGAATTCCATGGAGCCTATCCATATTCAATTGATCTAGTTCATGCATTTCTTCTATAGAAGAAACCTTTGCATCGAGTCTTTAGGGAAGAGATGTGAGTACCTTTTGAACCACCATAGATTCTTCAATATTCTCACCTAGCCCTTTCATAGTGTTTATAGTCTCATCTACTCTAAGAAAGAAACCTGCAATATTTTCATCTGCACTCATTCTTGGCCTTTCAAATTGCATTTCGTGACCTTGAAGTTTATCCGACTTTACTTTCTCGTCTCCTTCATAATTGTTTACCAGTTTATCACATATTTCCTTTGTGGATTCCAACTGCATTACTTTAACAAATTTTGTTTCTGTAAGTCCACCTTGGATAGCATTCATAGATCTTGTATTACTGTAGTATTTTTTCTTACCAACTTCATCAGTAGGAAAAGTTGTTGAGATTTTATAACCATCTACCACAATCTTCCAGACTTCCATACCAAGAGACATTAAGTAGGTCTTCATTCTAATTTACCAAAATGAAAAATTCGTTCCACTGAATAGAGGATGTCTGGTTGAATAAGAAGAGGAATATTGACTTGCCATACCTTTTGTGTGATCTTCCTTCTAGTCGTTAGGTTATTACTGAAGGAACCTCGCTCGGATACCAATTGTTATAACTTACAACAATAATGAGAGGGGGGTGAATCAGTATTGTATCAAAGTTCTCAATTTTCTTCCCTTTCAAGAATTTAAATTTATTTAGAAGTGCTTACTAAATCAACAATACATGCAGAAATCAAGACAAAACACATAAACAAATTACACCGGGATTTTTACGTGGAAACCCAATGCGAGAGAAAACCAGAGAAAATCTTTCTTTATGTTCTTCTGCAAGCACCAACTTACAATCTAGAATTATTCATCTTGGCAGGCACCCACCTGGCATAGATAATGAGGACACCAATCCTATAAGGCACAAACATGTTGTAGATAATGAAGACACCAATCCTCTCAGGCACCAACCTGTTACAAATGATGAGGACACCAATCCTCAGTGAGCTTTAACTCGCCCTAGAACCACCCTTCCACCCTGGCTTCAATTTAAAAAAAAGAAATCTTACAGAGCTGGACCTTTCTCTTCAATTCAAAAAAAAACTGATATGTTTCCAGTTCAATTTCGTTGAACAGTTACATGACCTTTTTCTTCTCTTAACATCTGTGCATTACTCAAACAGATCACATCCCTATTTATAATGTTTTTGCTTGAGCACATTATGTATGTGGATGCATAATAGTTATAATGTGGACATATCTTGACCAAATCAAAGTCTTGTTAGTTACACTTCTATCTAAATAAAGTATGTGGATGCATGATGGTTATATTGTGGACATATCTTGACCAGATCAAGGTCCAGTTAGTTATATGTGGACATACTTTTGTCTAAATTAAGAAAAATTCTTATCCAGTTATAATTGGACATTCTTTGACTAAATCAAATGAACCAAATCTTCCTACGAATGAACTCCATCTTATCTCCCGCAACAGAACCTAGTCTTATCAGAGCATCTCCTCAAGAATGACGCAAAAATTTACATTCTAGTCTACAGAGCACCTACTACACAAATAGAATAAGAACCCAAGACTCAAATCACAAGTCTTCATCCTATCTCAAAAAATTACATTCTATTATGTAGTGCGCTCACCCAATTGCCCCACTAGACTATTAGCACTCCTTAGTGACACGGGTTAGCACTCCTTGTTGTTCTCACCCAATTGCTCGTTTTGTATCATTCCACATTGTCGCTTGTCACACGGGTTTCATCTCATCACACTCCACTACACAATTCATCATACTAGCTCAAGGCACCCTACAAATTTTCTTCTACACAACTACCACACATTATGTCGCACCAACTTCGTCTAGTCCCACTCCACTGCATTGTTCATCGCACGAGTTCATGGCACCCTGCAGATTTTCTTCTACGTCAATGACCCTTTTGTCCTTCGATCCTTCTGCACACTTTTGTTTTCATTCTTTCAGGACTTCCTCTTTCTATTGTTGCGCTATAATTGACCATATCCATGATCATTTTGACATCAATGAAAACATGTGTGCAACAACCGTAGCTTCTAGTTTTCCACTCTCCATTTCTGGTTGTATTCCACTTTTTTCATAGTCATAATCTGAAATTTTTCTTGCATAAGTTGGAGTTGTTTTTCCAACTCCTGAGAGGCTTCTTGAGGGGCCTCTTATTTATGTTTCCCCTTGTTATCTTCTGCCATTCTTTTCCATTTAATGACATCTACGTTTTCCTTCTCTAATTCTAAAAAGGTTGCATAGAGGAGCTTCTCTACAGGGGTCTTTATTTTAGAGGTCCCTTCATGTGGTTTTTCTTCTTTTAATGTTGTCTCCTCTTGGGCTTCCTTCCCTTTTGTTTATTTTGATAGTTATGGACTAGGAGAATACTTGACCTCTTCCACTTGGGATGTAATGGTGAGTGGAGTAGCTAGTACTAGGATTTTCTTCTTTTGACTCCTAATTCGGTTGGATCTTCTTCTTCTGGGATGCACCCATTCTGCACTAGTGATTTTTAAGGGACTGACAGTGGGGGTCCCTAGAGCAGTTAAAGCATCAACCAGTTCCTTGTCTTTTTCATCTATTTTCTACTTTTTTTCCTTCTTTTGTTGTTTTGATCTTTTGGTCCTGGTGATTCTCTTAGGCTCTTCCCCCTTTTTCCTATCCTCCTCACTCATTGTTGCTTGTGCCTCTTCAAATGCTTGTAGATCCATATTTATGAAATCTTCCCACAAAATTTTGTGCTTTAATTATTTGAGTGCATATGAAACTATCAATTTTATGATCCCATGATGTGCTAAAAACTCATGTTTTCCCTTATGTACCTTTAGGCTCATTTCCTTAATGATAGGAAGAGGAAGTAAGGGATTCTCAAGTTCTTGTGCGGTTCCCGATTTGGAAGATGCCTAAGCTAGTGTAATATTCTGAAGTAGTAAGAATATACCACACTCATTCTTCCCTCACATGTCATGTATTTAAAGATGTGAGAGGCCACTTATGGCCAAGGATTAGGGAGGCTTTCCCTTTTAATCCCATTTTTGTCCTCATCGAGTTTTTCATTTGGCAAGAAGAATGCCTTCTTGTCATTGATGGATTCTTGCCTCTCCTCCTTATCCCAAGGGAGACCCATGGGAAAACTAGATACTTTTTTGATGGAGGCTTCATTGATTTTGATTTTTATCCCCCTCATTGTGGTTACATACTCTTTTTCTTATATATTATTGAAATTATGAGAAAATTCTATGGCTACCTCATCATTATAACCTTTGAGTCTTTCAAAATATCCCAACCAATTACAGTTCTAAAAAATTTCCAATATCTCAGGATTGTCATAAACCCTAGAAGGTTATGTTGGCTCTCTCCTTTTGAAACCAACTCCCATGATTGATGTTGATGGGTTTTCTTCTCAATGGTGATGAGTTGAATCTTTGAAGGAAGGAAATCAGAGGGAGAAACAAATTGATTATTAGTTTCTTGTAGAGGGTATGACAGCTGGGGTTTTCTCTTAGGTAAACATGGTGATTAGGATATTGTAGCTAGAATTGACTTGGGAGAAAAGGAAAAGAAAATATGAGGGTTCTTTAACAATTTCAGAAAACGATGGTCTCTCTACAACAGTCCATGTAGGAACTGTGTAAGCAAATTTCGATAGGAACTATATTCTACACGACTGTAAAAATTGTGTTTCTACACGACACAACTTTTTTATCCAAAACTCATACAAAACCTTAGCAGTAGCGAACTCGACCATGAATTTGCGAACGATAGAAATTGAAGCAAATGATGAGAATATTTTTACAACTGTATAGTTATCTCGTTTGTCTATGAGGGTTTCATGGATACCTGTAGCGATTATGTTCCTGTAGCATCTTCTAATTCCTTGGTTGAGTGTTCTACTTCTCTTCCACGCCTGCGAGATTGTTTCCTTGCTTAGCACAACTTGAAATTCACACCTCTTACCTCACAATTCAAAATGGTGATTCAAATCCCCTTTTACTCCGAGTTATGCCCCAAAATTTTGGATTAGATTGTTGTCTTGTCACAACTGTCATCTTGAAGTCTTAATCATTCCCTAATTTGTGCCTTGTAATATTTGATACTTCATGGAACAATCCTCTACTAAAATCACTTAAATCCACATGTCAATTAAAATTTAGCATGAATTATGGCCACCCCAACTGACGAGACAAGTAAACGTCCTCATTTTCATCACCATATTAGACTTTATAAGTGTTTTGACCATATGAAATAAGCATGCATAACGTTGTATGAGGCTTAAATGAATGTTGAGAGGGGAGATAATCGTGTTACCTTGATTACCTTCACATGCATCTAATTTTTTTTGCATGTGGTTGGAGTAATGGTAGTTTGTCTTGTTGTTCATCATTCAGTGTTTGAGTGGTTGCTTCATGATGTTCAGGTCCTCTGCCTTATATTGGTGTTGAAGACGTCCTCGTCGAGATGGTTGCAACAATTCTCTGTTGGACATAGTGTTATGGTATTGGCATTAATGTCATGTTATTTTTTTGGAATTGATGTCAAATAGGGTCACAATGGTCAATGTAGGACATGATGTTATGAAGTTATAATTGTTGTATATGGTTATCATCAATGGCTAAACATGGTATTGTCATTGAGAGAGAATATTGGATATGGTGTGCCATTGAATGTCAAAAGAAGTCAATATGGTCATCATTATAAATGGCTAATATCCAATATGGATCCATATCAAGTCATAGATGGAGGAATTAATAAGACATGATTTATTAAAGGTGGCAATGAAAAATGAGAAATGTCCCAACAAAAAGATGTTGTTCATTTTTGAAGGTATCATGGAAAGAACTTTACAATGGAACTTTGTCTAGTGTTATGCCTATCTCATTACCATCTACTGAAACGGTGATTACAACATTGACACCAATTTTTTCCTTAGATCATGTTGTTAGTGCTATTGTAAACAATAGTCACCAGCAAACTTTGATCTATGACAAAATAAACATCTTCAGTATCTAGTCCATTAAGTCTATCTCTTCCTTGAAAAGCCAATCGTCAACTCAGGAACATAAAAGGTACAGAAAAATCAAATTTTCTATCTCAACCTATGATTCTAGCAGCACTTAGTTCACAACCTCAGAGAGTCTCAACCCATCCATTATTGTTGCTTCCAAGAGCGTCGAAGACTTGGGGGTAACACTTAGCAATACTGCATAAGAAACGAAAGAGTTCTTTTTCATTTTGGTAGAATTGGACAACAATGATCAGATCGGACAAAAATGATTGAACGTTGATCGCTAGATCATAATAGAAGCAAGATTGGATTTTTCTAATACAAATCGCAAAACAAAATGCATGAAAGTTAATCACAGAGGGTGAACACGAAAAGTCTATTATGTAAAATTTAATAAACCACATGTCAGCACTATGGTTCATCGCATTTTGGCTTGGGATTAATTCTAGTGCATATCTCAAATGCGAAAATCATGTGGATCGTCCACTCAATCGTCGATTAAAACACAATCGTCGATCTGATTAAGCGCCTTAGTTAAGCCTGCACCATCCACTCAACGTTTGATTAAGTCTGAACCATTGATATTTCTAAACACATAGATTAGCACTGTGTGAGTTCACTCTCGGTCACACGCCAGAGTCATATGGTAAAATATGAAGTTGTGATGGATTAAGGAGCTAACCAAGATAACTCATAGGTTTAGGGTGTGGTCACCTGGTGAATAAAAGAGGTGCTTTCGGGCTATGTTACAGAACAGGGAGTGTGCCTTGTATTTTAGCTATTGGTCACAACACCTTGGTCCTATGAAGAAAGTGGCCATGATATTAGCACACATCCACCATGACAATATAAGAAATGCACTCGAAAATAAATTCAAGTTTGAATCTAGTTAACTCCTCAAGATCAGGGTTTATTCAAGAACAATTACAACAGTAGGAAACAAAATTTATCACCCAACCATTCCATTGTTGCTACAAATATTTTGGCACATGAAAGGATAAATGTTGAACAACTTAAAGATATTTTGAAGAGGAACCAAGGTTACCCGATTTCTTAAAAATGATAACAGAGGAATATTTTTTTTACTAAAACAACATTAATAAAATGAAAAGGCACATTGGTTTATTTGATCTTTTACAAAGAGATATATTGTTTCAATAACATACACCTTTTAGAAGACTATATAAACCGAAATATATGGTGAGAGAAAAGGGTCTTTGTGAGCAAAGTCAAAGGAATAATATGACACTTGAAACAAACATATGAAGTGAGAGTGGAAGGGAGGATTGGAGTGCTCTACAGGTTGGAGCTTGAACAACATGGAGTTACAACTTCCTCAAGTTGTTGGCTAAAAACAAAGGATTGGAGTCCTCTACAGGTTGGAGCTTGATCTACAGGGAGTTGCATCTTCCTCAAGTTGGTGCTTGAAAACACGGGATTCGTGTCTCCTTGAGTAGGTGCTCAAAATGGAGATTGGTGTCTCCTACAAGTTGTAGCTTGTAAAATAAATATAAATTTTATTTTTACATTGAAAATCATGTGTATTGTATTTTCTTATTGATAAATTGTTATGATTAATAATTTTAATTATTAAAGAATTGATTAAAATTATGAAAAAGAAGCAATATTGATTCACCCCCCCCCCCCTTAGTATTGAACAACATTCCAACAATTAGTATCAGAGAAGGTTCCTTCACCACAATCTAATCACTGGAAGGTAGATTCTGATATATCACAATGGATCAACAAGAAGGAATGTCCTCTAATAGAGCACGATTGTTCAAAGGAAATGATTATGCAATTTGGAGTCTAATGATGAGAATTTATCTAATGGCACTTGGATGTGATGTTTGGTTATCTATGGTAAATAGTTACAAAGCACCACCTATTGCACCTTCAAATGTTGTTGCAAAGAAACAATGTAATGATAATTCAAGGATTGTTAATGCAATTCTTGGTGGATTAGAAAACTCTATATTTGTGAAAGTGATGCATTGTAAATCAACAAAAGAAATTTGGGACAAACTTCAAATCATCTATGAAGGATATTCCAAATTCAAACAAGCAAAACTTCAAACATACAGAGAATAATTTGAAGGTCTGGAAATGAAACAAGAAGAGAACATTGCAAAATATCTTCAAAGATTGGATGAAATTGTCAATTCAATCAGAGCTCCAGAAGAAGATCTAGAAAACAAAATTATTGTTCAAAAGGTGATGAGATCATTACCAATGAGATATGATGCCAAGGTATCTACCTTGGAAGATCGAGAAAATCTTGACAAACTTACAATGGATGAACTTCATGGGATTCTTATAGCCTATGAAATGATAATGGGGCAAGAAAGGCCATTAAAAAAGGAAACAACCTTCAAAGCCTCAAACTCTACAAAGCACCATGAGTATGTACCAAATGAAAATCATTGAGCCATATCAGATGAAGAAGAGGCTAACTTTATAAGGAAACTCAAAAAAGGGTCTGGGAAATACAAAGGGACTTTACCCCTCAAATGTTTCAACTATGGAAAAGTTAGGAATTTTACCTCCAAGTGTTCCTATCCAAAATAGGAGGATAGTGAAGATGAAGAAACTCATAACCATAAAGAATATAAAAAGGTCAAAACTATAAATAAGAAAAAATTATACAAGAAAAAGAAAAACTTTTACTCCAAAGAATATAGTAGTTCATCTGACATGAGTGAAGATGGCGAGGCAAGGCTTCTATTTATGGGCATAGAAACTCCAACTAATGCTACTAAGGATAATACTAGGAACTCTGAAGTTGAAGGAGAAGCATAACTTGAAGAAGAACTTATTAGTGCTCTCAAAGAACTAAGAAAATATAAAAGGAAAAACAAATCATTAAGAGAACAACTACTAGAATATGAATAAGAACAAAAATCAAGAGAAAATGAAGTTTCAAAAACCATCAATGAGAGAAAACAACTCATTATTGACTTGAAAGACTCAACTCCAAGAAGCCAAAAGAATTAAAGAGGTCATAAGTAAACAACTCAATGAAAACCAACGTGACTTTGAAAAACTAGAGGCTGAAATTGTTCTTCTGAAAAAGGAACTTGAGAAAGGAAATAACCAATCAAGATTTGAAAATAGTTCAAAAATCCTGAATGATATTCTTAACAATCAAATACCATCTAGCAATAAATCAGGACAATGGTATGATCAAAAGAAAATTGATACAATCTCAAGCACTACAACACATAAATCTGATAAAAGTCCAAATAGTTATACAGCTGCCCTTCATAGCTCTTTCAAAAAGGAAGAAATCAAAATAAAGATAGATTCAAATCAACAGAAATATGTTATCCATTCAAAAGAAAATGAATATAGAAGTAATACAACTACAATAAGAACTCCCCCAAAAATGTATCAACATCTATTTCTTGGCTATTGCTTCTCTTGCAATAATTTTGGGCATAAAGCATTACATTATGGAGCTTCTAGAAAGAACAATCATAAGAGTGTTCAAAGATATGGTTATAAGAAAAACAAGAACAATAATATTCAAGGGAAAAGAAACTATAAATCATTCTCTCCATTACAAAATTACAATGTTGAATGCTCCAAATACAACAATTACGGTCACAAAGCTAGTGATTGTAGACTACCAAAGAATCCCATGAAGACTTCCAACTTTCAAGAAGAAAAGCATAAAAAGACATGGAAAGAAAATGAGACAGAGTGTAAGGTAGCCTTATATGCTAAAAATAAAAGAAGTCAATGGTATGTTGATAGTGGATGTTCAAAACATATGACAGGAGATCAAGACAAATTCCTCAGTTTGAAAAGGAAAGAAAAAGGAAGGGTTACATTTGGAGATGGTGTCTCTGTCGAGATACTTGATACTTGGAAAGGGTACAGTCAGTTTGGGAAATAAAAGAGCTAAATCATAAAATGTGCTATTCATTGAAAATTTGAATTCTGATCTCCTCAATGTGAGCCAAACATGTGATCAAGGACACGTACTCATATTTTAATCTTAAAAATGTGAAATTAGGAAAGAAGGTTCAAGAAAATTAGTGGCTATTCCAACAAGGACACCAAGTGACATATATATCTTAAACATAGAAGAAGAAGAAAAATGTTGCATGGGTCAAGTAGATGAAAGTTGGTTATGGCACAAAAGAATGGGACACATAATTTTTGATAACTTAATAAAAGTCAGTAAAAGGAAGTTGTAAAAGATATGCCTAAGATTATAAAACCTTCAAACTATGTTTGTAAGCACTACCAACCTGGGAAGCAAACAAAAGTAAGATTCAAGACAAAACAATACTCTACATCAAAACTATTATAACTTGTTCATACTGACCTCTGTGGACCTACCGGAACTAAAAGCATACAAGGTGAACATTACTTCATCTTATTCATAGATGACTATACAAGAATGACTTGGGTATCCTTTCTCAAAGAAAAATCAAAAGCATTTGAAAAAATTTAAATCTTCAAAGCCCATGTTGAAAATGAGACTGATCTCAAAATCAAGTGCCTAAGATCAAATAATGGAGGGGAAATTAACTCAAATGAGTTCAACAAGTTTTGTGAAACTCGTGGAATTAAAAGACACTTTTCAACTCCAACATATCCTCAACAAAACGGAGTTGTTGAAAGGAAAAATAAGATTGTTCAAGAAGCAGCTAGAACTATGTTAAATGAATCCAAACTCTCATATATATATTGGAGTGTAGTGTATACAACAGTGTATGTACTTAACAGATCACAACATAGAGTCAACCATGACAAGACACCATGTGAATTATGGTTTGGCAGACCAACGTCAGTCAAATATTTCAAAGTCTTTAGGAGCAAATGCTATATTAAGAGAGACAATGATAATCTAGGAAGTTTTGATTCCAGATCAGATGAAGGCATATTTCTTGGTTATTCATCCAATAAAAATGCTTACAGATTCTATAACCTGAGGCTGCACAAAATTATGGAAAGTGCAAATGTGAAAGTGGATGATTTAAAATCAAAGAGAATCAAATCTCAAGATAATTCACGATTTGATGAAAAGAGAAGAAATGATGATGATGAAGAAAAAGTTGAATAAATAGAAGAGGATGAATCACAAAGTGAAGAATAAATGGAAGAGGAATACATGCCAAGACAAGATTCAAAAGCACCATCAAGGAGAGTATAAAGAAATCATCTTGAAATCCAAATCATAGGCAACAAAAGCGTTGGAGTTGAAAAAGAAGAAGGCTAACATATGAATAAGAACAATGAATGATCTCCCTAATAGAACCCAAAACATTTGCAGAGGCCAGCAAAGATGAAGACTATATCAAAGCCATGAATGAAGAGCTTGATGAAATAGAGAAAAAATAGAGATGGGAACTAGTCCCAAGATCAAAAGACAAAAATGTGGTAGGGACCAAATGGATCTCCAAAAATAAAGTAAATGAAGATGGTCAAGTTATAAGGAATAAGGCAAGATTGGTGTGCAAAGGATATGCTCATATGGAAGGGATTGAATTTGAGGAAACATTTTCCCCAATAGCCATATTAGAAGCTATCAGAATGTTCTTGGCATTTGCATGTTTTAAAATCTTTAAAGTATATCAAATGGATGTCAATTCAGCATTCTTAAATGGAAATTTAGAGGAATAAGTTTATATAGAACAATCTGAAGGATTTATGTTATCATAAAATCAAGACTTTGTTTGTAAATTAAAGAAAGCATTGTATGGGCTCAAACAAGCTCCCAGAGCATGGTCTTCAAGACTTGATAATCATCTACAACAACAAGGATACAAAAGAGGAGCTACTGGAAACAATCTTTACACTAAAATTGAAAATCAAAATATAATTATTGTTGTAGTATATGTGAATGACATCATCTTCAGAAGTAGTTTAAACCCTCTAAGCAAGCAATTTGCTACAAAAATGCAAAAATAAGTTGAAATGTCAATGATTGGTCAACCTACATTCTTCTTGGGATTACAAGTATCACAGTCATAAAATGACATATTCATATCTCAAACCAAATACATTAAAGAAATGTTGAGGAAATTTCAAATGGAAGATTGCAAACCTATGAACACTCCTATGATTGTAGGATGCAAACTAAACAAAGATGATGAATCACTAAAAGTGGACCAAACCATGTATAGATCAATGATTGGTGGCCTATTATATGCAACATCAACAAGACCTGATATCATGTAAGTTGTAGGAGTAGTGGCCAGATTTCAATATGCACCTAAAGAGACACATATGAAGGCAGTTAAAAGGATTTTTAGATATCTCAAAGGCACCTTGGATTTTGGATTATGGTATCCAAAAAAAGAAGACTTCACATTAATTGCATATACTAATGCATATTGGGCGAGAAGTATTGATGACAGAAAGAGCACCAGTGGAGGAGCATTCTTCCTAGGAAAACGTCTTGTGTCATGACTAAGTAAAAATAAACCCTCCATATCACTATCCACAACAAAAGTTGAATATATTGTTGTTGCATCCTATCGCACTCAAGTAATTTGGATGAAGTAAATGCTAGAAGACTTACAAGTAAAGCATGATCATCCAATTCTTCTTAACTGTGACAATACCAGTGCTATAAACCTTTCTAAAAATCTTGTCATGCACTCAAAAACCAAGCATATCCCAATTAAATTTCATTTTATAAGGGAACAACTTCCTCTAAAAATTGTTAAAGTGGAATATGTGAATACTACAAAACAGATTGTAGATATATTCACAAAACCTCTTCCCATAAGTACTTTTGAAAACCTTAGACAAAAATTGGGGGTAATCTCCATATCTAATTAAAATTGCACAAGATTCATTAGAAAAGGAGTACATGGACAGGGGGAGTATAACCTTAGGGGGAGCAAATAAATATCCCTTTTGGCATTGTTGTCAAAGGGGGAGAATAAATAGTAAAACCTAGTTAAGAGGGGATTTTACTTGGTTTCCATTAATGCCAAAGGGGTAGAATGTTGGACATAGTGTTATGGTATTGGCATTAATGTCACGTTATGGTGTTGGCATTGATGTCAAAGAGGGTCATCATGGTCAATTTTGGACATGATGTTATGGAGTTAGCATTGTTGTATGTGGTTATCATCAATGGCTAAACATGATATTGTCATTGAGAGAGAATATTGGATATGGTGTGCCATCTAGTGTGTCATTGAATGTCAAAAGAATTCAATATGGTCATCATTATAAATGGCTAATATCCAATATGGATCCATATCAAGTCACATATGGAGGAGTTAATAAGACGGGATTTATTAAAGGTGGCACTGAAAAATGAGAAATGTCCCAACAAAAAGATGTTGTTCATTTTTTTAAGATAGCATGGAAATAATTTTACAATGGAACTTTATCTAGTATTATGCCTATCTCATTACCATCTACCGAAACAATGATTACAACATTGACACAAATTGTTTCCTCGGATCATGGTGTTAGTACTATTGTAAATAACAGTCGCCAACAAAATTTGATCTATGACAAAATAAACATCTTCAGTATCTACTCCATTAAGGTTGTGTCTTCCTTGAAAATCCAATCGTCAATTTAGAAAAATAAAAGGTACAGAAAATTCAAATTTGCTATCTCAACCTATGATTCCATCAGCACCTGGTTCACAACCTCAGAGAGTCTCAACTCAACCATTGTTGTTGCTTCCAAGGGCGTCGAATACTTCGGGGTAACACTTAGCAATACTGCATAAGAAACTAAAGAGTTCTTTTTCATTTTGGTACAACTGGATGGCAATGATCAGATCAGACAACAATGATTGAACGTTGATCGTTGGATCAAAATAGAAGCAAGATTGGATGGTTCTAATACAAATTCTAAAACAAAATGCATGGAAGTTAAACAAATAGGGAAGACACGAAAATTCTATTATGCAAAAGTTAATAAACCACCTATCAGCACTATGGTTCATCGCATTTTGGCTTGGGATTAATTCGAGTGCATCTCTCAAATGCAAAAATCATGTGAATCTTCCACTCAGTCTTCGATTAAAACACAATCATCGATCTAATTAAGTGCCTAAGTTAATCCTAGACCATCCACTCAATGTTTGATTAAGTCTGAACCATTGATCTATCTAAACACCTAGATTAGCATTGTGTGAGTTCGCTCTCGGTCACAAACCAGAGTCATATGGTAAAATATGAAGTTGTGATGGAGTAAGGAGCTAACTGAGATAACTCTTAGGTATAGGGTGTGGTCACCTGGTCAATAAAAGAGGTTCTTTCGGGATAGGTTACAAAACATGGATTATGCCTCATCTTTTAGCTATTAGTCACAACACCTTGGTCCTATGAAGAAAGGGGCCACAAGATTAGCACCCATCCACCATGATAGTACATGAAATGCACTCGAAAGAAAATTCAAGTTCGAATCCAATTACCTCCTCAATGTAAGGGTTTATTCAATGTAATGTACTAAACCACCCACAGGTTGGGCACGCTACTTCAAGCCCGCATTTGAACTAATTTCAAATTATTTTCAATTTTTTAATTAATAAAGATGCATGAAATATTCACATTCATAGATCAAGATTCAAGTTACAATAGAAAAGAAATGAACCATATGTCGTGCAAAACAATAACCAACAAGCATGCATATTATAGATACAAATTTTCATAGATAAATAAATACACAACATAAATAAATATACATGTAAATGAAACCATGACAGAGAGAGCACTTATCTTTAGTGAAATGAATCACTAATTGGTTGTAGATCAAATATGTTCCACCCAACTATAGACACTGTTGTTCCAAGTCTCAACAACAATGTCACCCCCGAACTAGGGCTATGAGTCCACAAGGACGGTTCCAAAGGGTCACTCAGCTTCCCAAACTAGTCAGCACTCAAGCTCTCACAGGATTCTCAGCACACACAAAAATCCAAAGTACATTATCTCTCTTCTATCCAGTCTACACAACCTAAGAGAATGAACCCCCTTCCCTACCACGCAGTCCCTCAGACTATCCACCTCCTCCCAGGGCTCCAGTGCATCTGGTCAAAAATCTCCATGCTCAGACTCTCAGGATTCGTAGTTGTGGGAAAAACTTAATGCATGTCAATGCATCTCAGACATGTAAGCATTAATTCATGGTTTGAATACACCAGCAATCACTATTTCCAACCAAACCATGGCTCCTCTCCACAATTCGTTTTTCTCTCCCCAACCAAGATTAAAAGGAATGAAGAATGAAGAGTGGGTGAAAGAGTGAATGGAGAGAGAACAGAATGAAAGGTGTGAACAATGAGTGAGTGAGTGAGTGAGTAAAGAAGAATCCCCCAAACAACCCACAAGATGGGTTTATATCTTTACTTTCAAATCAAGAACCACATGGCCTTCCCCAAGAAGCTCATGTAACCACTCCTCTCAATTAAACAATTATGAGTAGATAAAATATAAAATAAATACTTAGCCCCTCAATCCCCCTCTCTTTTGGAATCATATCCCTCTATAACTCATGTCCTTGTTTGTCTAGCAGCCAGTGATGTATTTATTATTAATAATGATCAAAAAATTACATTTCCTAGGCACACTGGACTCTTTTAATTGTTTGGGCACTCTGGCCTTTCATAGATCAACAAAATATATTATTTAATAGGGGGCTCAAAAACCTAGGGTATTACATTCAAGAACAATTACAACAGTAGGAAACAAAATTTATCACCCAACCATTCCATTGTTGCTACAAATCTTTTGGCACGTGAAAGGATAAATGTTGAACAACTTAAAGAGATTTTGAAGAGGAACCAAGGTCTCCTGATTTCTTAAAAATGATAACAGAGGAATAAATTTGTTACTAAAACAACATTAATAAAATGAAAATGCACATTGGTTTATTTGATATTTTACAAAGAGACACATTGTTTCAATAACATACACCTTTTATAAGACTGTATAAGCATAAATATATGGTGAGAGATAAGGGTCTTTCTGAGCTACTTCAGAAGATCAAAAACAAAAGAAGAGTCCAAGGAAGAATATGACACCTGAAAAAAACATGTGAAGAGAGGGTGCAAGGGAGGATTGGAGTCCTCTACAGGTTGGAGCTTGAACAACGGGGAGTTCCACCTTCCTCAAGTTCTTTCTTGAAAATTGAGGATTGGAGTCCTCTACAGGTTGGAGCCTGATCTACAAGGAGTTGCAGCTTCCTCATGTTGGTGCTTGAAAACAGGGGATTGGTGTCTCCTTGAGTAGGTGCTCAAAAGGGATATTGGTGTCTCCTACAAGTTGTAGCTTGTAAAAGAAATTTAAATTTTATTTTTACATTGAAAATCCTGTGTATTATACTTTCTTGTTGATAAATTGTAATGATTAATAGTTTTAATTATTAAAGAATTTATTAAAATTGTGAAAAAGAAGCAATATTGGTTCACCCCCCCCCCCAAGTATTGAACAACATTCCAACATTCTCTTTCATAGAGAGATCTCGAATATTGTGGCTTCCAAGTTTTCTACAAGATATAGAGCATCCTATAGAACTATAACTTTTTATGCAGAAACTTTTCTACAAGATACAGAGTATTCTGTAGAAATATGATTTTTTTGTCCCGATGGTTGTATCCGATGTAGAAATGGTTGGATAAGGTTGTGGTGTTGTTGATATTAAAAATTGATTTTCTGATGTTGGTATTGACCCTTGAATGCTTGCCATTATTTGTAGAAATGGTTCTATAGGTTGATCCTATAAAATCTTGTAGGATGATCCAGTAGAAATATGTATGATAACCCTGTAGGTTGTTTTTATTGAAGAAAAAGGTATAATGTAGACTATTGAATATGGAAAGTGGTATTGATGAATAAGAACTAGGAAATAAAAATGATTAATGAATGAAAATGATGGAAAGTGTTATGTATGGATGATGAAAGAAAATAAACTAAGAATGCTTATTATTGAGTTGTTGTTGGTTGTTTGTTGATTTCATTCTTGTGCAGATGGCTGCAGCAAATGAGGTGTTGGGTGCCTGCAAAACAAAACATTAGTATTCTAAAATATTTATTCTCTTTTTTCTTGTTTTATTCCTTATATTTGAGAGTGCCTCCATTGGAGGTTTTCACCCACAGATTGTCCTAGATCTGAGACCACCTCAGGGAAGTTTTTATCCGGGAACTTTATTCCTTTTTTTCTTTTCTTTTTTTCTTATCTCACATTATTTGGATCGATTGAGAGCATCTCTGTTGTCAATCACATCCAAATTATGTGTTTTTATTGTTGTTTTGAATTATTCTCTTGTCAATATCTTGTTGTAAACTTCTAGCCTGAATCTATTTACTAACAAAGGAATTCTTTCTTCATCAATGGTTATGATCTGTATTGAACCATTATCATAGAATTTTTCAATTGTTTAAGGCCCTAACCATCTGGTCATCAGTTTCCCCTTAAAGTCTTTGAATCTTGAATCATTTAAGAGGGCTCAATCCCCTTCTTTGAACTTGTTATGCTTAATTTTCTTATCATGCCAATATTTTCTCTTGTGTTGCACTACTTCAGTGTTAAAGAGTGCTTGAATTCTAAACTCATCTAAGGCATTTAGTTTACTCAATCTTTCTCTTTGTGCTGATGGTAAATCCATGTCTAATTCAGTTGTTTTCCTTAATGTCTGATATTCAAATTCAATAGGGAGCATGGATTTCGTACCATAGACTCAAAGGGTGTGAGCCCAGTGGTAGTCTTCCATGTGATGTTGTATTCCCATGATGCTTATGTGAGTTTATTTGACCAATTTCTCTTGTTCATGCTCACTGTTTTGGTGAGGATGTTCTCCAAATCTCGATTGGTGACTTTGGCCTGCCCATTTGCCTGTGGATGGTAGGGTGTTGACTTCCTATGACAGATGTTGTGTTCCTTCATGATTGCTTCACTAAGTATGGATGTAAACTGAGGTCCTTGGTCTGTGACTATCTCTCTTGGATAACCAAACCTTGAGAATATGCATTATTGTAGGAATGCATCTAAATTTTGTTTTATGGCATCCTTCATAGCTTTTACTCTAGCCCATTTGGCCAGATAATTAGTGCATACCAATATGTGTTGTTTTGGTCCTGATGGAGGATCAATTGGGCCTATGAAGTCCATGCCCCACTTTTCAAATGCTTCCAATGATAATTGGGGATGCCAAGGCATCTCATTCCTCTTTGTAGGCTTCCCCATTCTTTGACATTCATCACAATGTAAAGTGTATTGTTGAGCATCTCTATGGTAGGGTCAGTCAATGGAATCCATATTGTAATATCTTGTAGTTTGTCCTCTTTGTTGCATAATTTCCTCCACATGGTTCATCATGACAAGCATGAAGGATGTCATGTATTTCATCTTCTCTTATGCATATTCTCAAGACTTGATATGGGCAGAGTTTGAATAGACAACATGCTACCCATGTATAGGTTGAACTCTTCCATACAATCTTGCACCTCTCCCTGTAGGAGAAATGTTGAGGGAAATTTCTTGTTCTTGGATAATTTGCTATGTCAACAAAATAGGGGGTTTGTATTGATACGAAAAATAGGTATTCATCTGGAAATTGGTCATCAATCATGTCTTCTTCAGTAGAAATAGTCAACCTGGACAAAAAATCTGCAACTACATTCTACTTCCTAGGCTTATCAAGAATAGTTAGAACAATTTTTTGTAACAACAAAAACCATCTAATCATTCTACCATTGATGTCAAGTTTCTTCATCAAGTATCTAATGACAGCATGATCTATATGTACAAAAACTTTATACCCTGTAACATAATGAATGAATTTGTTTAGAGCATGAACTATTGTTAGTAGTTCCCTTTTCATAACAGTGTAGTTTAGTTCTACACCGACCAAATTCTTACTTATGAAATATATGGCATAAGGCTTGTTATCTTAATATTGTCCCAAGACTACTCCCACAAATTTATCTTATGCATCTGTGGGAATATGAAATGGAAGAGAACAATTGGGACCTTGTAATACATGAGAAATTGAGAATTTTTCTTTTATTACTTCAAAAGCGTGTTGGCAATTTAGAATCCAACAATAATTTGTTTGAATATTCACCAATACTAAGAGAGGGGGGTGAATCAGTATTGAGAACTTTTTACCATTTTTAAATTTAATCACATCATGTAAACATTAACTATTAACAATGGCATTCATCATCAAAAAAACCATACACATAACACAATGATTTTTACGTGGAAATACAAATGGGAGAAAACCACAGAATGATTTTCTTATATCATGTTAAGATTACATTCATAGGAAGCACCAACTTATAATATTCTCCAGCACCAACTGGAAGGAGGAACCAAACCCCTGGTTTACAAGAACCAACCTGAAGGAAGATCCAACTCCCTAATTTACTAGCATCAACTACAAGGAGGTACCAACCTCATGGATTTACCAGCTCCCACTGGAAGGAAGCACCCACTCTCTAAAACATAGGCACCAACTTGATAAATGAAGACATCAATATTCTCAACTGAGCACCAACTTAATAAGATATCACCAATACAAGATATTCATACATAGAGTACTTCTGACTTCACTTGCATGCTTCATTCCATAGATAACCCTTCAAACGCTAGCAAGCCTCATAGTATCCTTCCCATAATGTAATCACTAACGACAATATCCATTCATGGAAACATCCACTAACGACAACATTCACTCATGGAAACATCACAACCTCATAGTAGAGCATACGCCAGCATCACAATCTCAGGAAAACATCACAAATTCACAACAGAGCATACGACAGCGTCATAACTTCACAATTGTGCATGTGGCAACCTCACAACCTTACAACAACATCACAACCTTATAGCATGCCTTGAGAATAAGAAAGACCTTAAGAGAATCTCGTAGACTTCTCTTGCACACCAAAAAGACACCACAACTCCTTGAGCGCACCTCAGACTTGATTTCTTTGTTGGTTCCTCTAAAAATGAAAAATCCTATCTTGTATTTATAGTAATTATGTCCCCAAAAATTAGTTGAGACAACCTCAATTTTCTAGTTGGGTTTTCAAATGGAAAAAATAATATCTCATCATTCCTAGGGAGTTAGAGGGACTTACATATACCATTGGAAAGGCCTTGGAATAATATTTCTAGCCATGTAAATTGTGATTCCATTTGAGTTAGTTATGTAGGGTAAAAATTCCCTCAAATATAGGGTATCCAAATTGACTAAAAATTATTACTTTCAACACTATCCATCTTGAAGTATTTATCTTGGACATCTTGTGGGCTCCATTTGTGTACAACTCAAAGTGGGCATGTGGAAACAACCACATGTTATATCATCCTGTGAGGGTCGTGTTTAAAAGCTACACTATAAGGGGACCACTTTGGAGTTATAGACATTTATGTCAAGGCTTCTTCAAGTGGACACATCAACATCACTTTTAGGGGATTCTTGGAAGTGCTTTAGGGATTCTTCTAAGGTTTACATCAATGACAACCGATTTACCAACAATCTTCCCCTTTGGCATTGATGGCAACTTAGTAAAACAAACATGCTCCCTTTGTCTTCGTGCTCTGATCTCAATGACTGTATTGTCCTCTTATCTTTGTGATGACTCCCCTTGTCTCCATGCTTCTAGTTTTACTATTTTTCTCTCCCCCTTTGACTTCAATGGAAAATGGTAACTCCCCCTCACAATATTCCCCTTTTTGTTCTTACAAAATATTATGGAAATCAATTTGGAGCAGAAATTACTCCCAGTTTTTGTCGAAGATACTCAAAGGTTTCTCTAGGAAGAGGATTTGTGAAGATATTTGCAATATGTTATTTTGTCCCAATGTACTCCAACTTGATATTCTTTTATGTGACTTGTTCCCACAAAAAGTGGAATTTAATAGGAATATGTTTGGTCTTGGAATGCATCATTGGATTCTTGGAGATGCTTATAGCATTGGTGTTGTCACATAGTATCGGAATAGGCTCATCATATCTAACTTGTATGTCTTGAAGGTTTTGCTTCATCCATAGAATCTGAGTACAACATGATGTTGCTGCAATATATTTTGCTTCTATTTTGGATATGCACATTGAAGATTGATTATTTCTCAACCAGGACATTAAGCAGTCACCTAAGTAGAAATCTATTCCACTTGTAATTCTTTTGTCATCAATACTTCCTTTTGTTATCGAACTAATCAGTAAGTGCAGACACAAACAGATCTCCCTAACTTCCACAAGAAACTAGAACAAAACAAGACAGAATACATACTTCGCCTTAAACTCCATTGTCATATAAACTAGTTTAGTGAGGTACAAGTGACATGCCTTTTAAACGACACTTGATCCTCGCTGGTGTCATCCTTGTAGCTCCTTCCTTGAGTTTGCAGAATGATAAGCTTGTCTAAGAATCACAAACCAACAAAGAGAGAAAACAAAGATATATATATTCCAGTGAAGTCTATGTATAAGATCAATGAATTATACAATAGAAGTTGAGATGCTTTTATAGGGAAGAAATGTATTGTTGTATAAAATTAAATTAAAAGTGGAGAATACAAGCCATGCCTTGATGTTGCAAGGTACCATTTCAATGGCTCTTGTTTCAACACACACACCTTTTCTCCAATGCCTTGAATAAAGAAGATCCACAATCTCACTTGAAGAACTAAAGCAAAGGTCTCAAGTATAATCTGAAGTAGAACTCTCCATGCAAATCTTAGCCTATTCAACCTTATCCTTTTCCATGAGAGATCCCTCTTTATATAGTGTGAAAGAGAGATGGATGAGGAGATTAGGATTATCCCACTAAATCAAAGAAGGGAATAAGATCCAAACCGATCGGAGGCCACCTCATCTTCTAGAAGATTCCCTTCTAGAACATTCTTGATTTTTTACTTTTCCTTTGCTTTAAGCATCATCGCACCCTATGCACAAGCAGCATGCGACGACGTCACAATCCAGTTTTAGGGCAGATTGCGATGATCAGGCATCGTCGCACCCCATGCATATAGCAGGGTGCGACGAACTTTCTTGTTATGGTTTTTGAAAGAGGAAAGCCAACCACTTTTCTCATGGATAAAGTTTCTTTTAATATTTTCAGGGAACATGAACACATGTTATCAGTTGATCACTGAGGTGACCAAAATAATGTGTAACACCTTCCCAATATGCATCTATGTAGGTGACCATAGTTAACTCATTTCCTTTCAAATACCATATCTCAAAATATGTTGTTCATTTAAGATATCTACAGATCCTTTTCGCTGCTAGAACATGGGATTCCTTTGGTGTCGCTTGAAATCTTGTGACCTATCCAACTACTTGCATTTCATATGGTCTTGAAGTTGTAACATAGAGTAGTCTACCAATCATTTATCTGTAGAGTCTTTGATCCACTTCTTTAGATACATCATCTTTGCTCAACTTGCAACCGGTAACCATAGGACTACACATAGGTTTACATTCTTCCATTTTGAACTTCTTTAACATTTCCTTGATATACTTGGTTTGCAAAATGAAAATGTCTTCATCTAGTTGAGATACATGGAGTCCTAAGAAGAAAATAAACTCCCCAAGTAGGGACATTTCAAATTCATTATGCATATCCTTGGAAAACTTTTGACTCAATCTATCATCATCACCTCCAAAGATGATGTCATCAAACACACACTTCTATAATAATCATAATGCATTGATCCACTTTTATGTAGAGGTTACTATCTACATTTCCCCTTCTAAATCCTTGGTGTTGTAAGTACATGTCCAATCTTGAGTACAAAGCTCTCGGAGCTTGCTTAAGTCCAGACAGAAGTTTCTTCAATCTGCAAACATAGTCTTCATTTTCTGATAGCAAAAACCCTTATGGTTGTTCTATGTAGACTTCTTCTAATTCTCCATTTAGAAAATTTGATTTTACATCCATCTGATACACTTTGATCCGTTTGGAGCATGCATAAGCCAAGAAAGTTATGATTGCTTCCATTCTTGCCATGGGAGCAAAGGTTTCTTCAAAATGTGTTCCTTCAAATTGAGCATATCCTTTGCACACTAGTCTTGCTTTGTTTTTGGTTACCTATCCATCTTCATTGAATTTGTTTCTAAAGACCCATTTTGTCTCAATCACATTTTTTTCCTTTGGTCTTGGAACTAGTTTCCATGTCTCATTATTCTGTATTTGATTTAGTTCTTCTTCCATAGCCTTGATCCAATGTTCAACATTTCTGGCTTCCTCAAAGTTACTTGGTTCAACTATGGACAGTAATGAAAAATGCCATTTTTAAGGTGTTTGTGCTTACTTTCTTCTTTTGGTTTCTGCTTCGACACTTCTATCTCCAATGTTTTTTTCTAGTGGGTGATTCTTTTGAACACAGTGGTTAGGTTTCCTAGAAGGTGTATGAAAATCTTGTTGGTTGTTTTCTTCTTCTTCTGCTTCTAGTTGTTTCTCTTGTTGTTCTTATTCTTCTTCTTCCTCTTCTTCTTCCTCTTCTTCTTTCTTTAGTTATTCATTTTCCTATTCTTCAAAGATGTTTGAATTTTTGTTTTCCTTCTTGGTGTTCAACAAGTCTATTTCATCAAATTTTACATTGATGCTTTCCACTATCTTGTTAAGTCTTAAATTGTAGCACTTATATGCTTTGCTTTTTCACAATTACCCAACAAATATGCCTTCGTCCACCCGAAAGTCAAATTTTCCAATCTTCTTGTTTTCCCTTTTTATGTAACACTTGCTTCCAAACACTCTAAAGTGCTTGACATTGTCTGGTCTTCGTTTCCATAACTCATATGGAGTCTTATCACTAGTCCTTCTGATCAATCCTCTGTTCAAGATATGAATTGTTGTATGCATTGCTTTTCCCCAAAAGATATCACTTAGCTTGGAGTCATTCAGCATGGTTCTTTACATTTCTTGTACAGTTATATTTTTCCTTTCAGGAACTCCATTTTGTTGAGGTCTTCTAGTTGTTGAGAATTGTCTTTTTATTCCCTGTTCTTCACAGAAATTATTGAATTCATTTGAAGTAAACTCACCTCCATTATCGGATCTTAAGCATTTGATTTTCAAATCAGTTTCATTTTAAACCAGTTCCTTGAATACCCTGAAACATTTGAAAGCTTCTCAATTTTTCTTGAGGAAGAAAACCCGGGTCATTTTGGTGTAGTCATCATTGAGTAGCATGAAGTATTGTTCACCATCCAATCATTTTGTTCTAATGGGTTCACATAAATCAATGTGTACAATCTCCAGTGGTTTTTTCATAGAGTATTCATTTGTCTTGAATTCAATTTTTGTTTGTTTTCCATGCTGACGGTGCTTACACATAGTATTCATTGGATTTGTAATTTCTAGGATTTCTCTTACAACTTGCTTCTTGTTTATCTTGACAAGAATATCAAAGTGTATATGGCCCATTCTCCTATGACAAAGCCAACTTTCATCTTATTTTCCCAAACAACATCTTTCTTCTTCGATCTCATTCAAGATGTATATGTTGTTTGGATTCCCTGTCATTGTTGCCACTAGTCTGCTCGATCCTTCTTTCCTTATTTCACAATATTTTGAATTGAATATAAGTGTGTGTCCATGATCACACATTTGGCTAACACTTAGCAAGTTATGCTTCATATTTTCAACAAGTAGGACATTTTATGTCACAGCGTCTTTGTTTCCAAGACTGATTGTGCCTTTTCCTATAATTTTGGTTGAATTATCATTGCCAAACGTGACAGACACTTCTTTTTCTTTCTTTAATGTTACAAATATGTTTTGTCTCTAGTCATATGCTTTGAGCATCCATTGTCAATATACAAATGGTTTCTTCTATTTTGGGCATATAAGGAAAACTCACATTCCTCAGCCTTCAAATCTTCTTGCTTCCTTTCCAAGTTTTCTATTGTTCCCCTTATGATTGAAAGGAACATGCTTAGCTTACATTGAAGAAACTATCAAATCACTTCTTCAATTTCTAGCTATGTGTACAAAATTGTTATATTTGTAGCATTCAATTTCATAACCTAGAGCATTAAAACTATTTTATTTTTTGTCAAACACCTCACGAGAATTTCTGAGATAATTGCCTTCATAATGATTCTTGGGATTTTCATTGATTCTTTTGTTCTAGGTGTTTCTACCCTTTGCATAGGCTCTACAATTTATGGCTTTATGCCCAAAATTATTGCAAGAATAACACAAGCCAAGAAAAATATTTGGTACCTGGTTATGGGTGGCCTTCTAGTCATTGTTGTTCTTCTAAAATCATGATCTTCTTCTTGGGTCTTCTTCATTGTTGGTTTTTTATTCCATGTTCCTCTAAATGGTGATCTTTTACTTGATTTTTCTTTATTTCTGATTTTTGTATGTCCTCCTTTAAAGGCTTGCATTCTTCTTTCTTGATGGAACCCTTGATAATATCTGCATAACTTCTTTGCTCTACTTCATTTCTTGTCATCATAGAGCTTCAACCCTCACCAATATTTTTTTTTGTATCCAAGTCCATACTTGTCATAGAATGGCTTTTTATTGCAAATGATTCCATCCAGTATTTTGGTGTTATTGCCAAAAATTTGTTGGATGTCCTTCTGTAGTTCCTTTCTTAGTGAGACTATTTTAGCTTCCAAATTCTTTGTTATTTTCTTCTTTTCCTCCAGTTTTCTCTTAAGTGCTTATTCAATCACTTTGGCTTCTTACAACTGAATATTTAGACCTATGATAGTCTTCTTGGCTTCTTCAGAATTTTTGTTGGGGTTTTGAAATACTTCCTTCAGTTTACTTAACTCTTCATTGAGAGACTTGTTTTTCTTTCTTGTTATTCTTAGATCACTTAAGGCACTGATCAATTATGCCTCAATATTCATTTCTCCTTCTTCTTCATCATCTCCTTCATTATTTTCAGTAGTTTCCTCTTGAGTCTCTAACGCCATGAAGAGTACTCTTCTTGATTCATTGTCACTATCATCATCTTCATCGAATGAGGAACTATCATCTTTTGAATACAAGATTTTCTTTTTGAAAAATCTTCCCTTATTTTTTTCCTTGTCTCTTTTCAAATATTTATTTTCTTTCTTAGTAACTTCTTCTTCTTCGCTATTTGAACCCCTTGCATAAGAACATTTGGAAGTAAAATGGCCTACTTTACCACATTTAAAGCATTTGAAAGGAATATTACCTATGTACTCATTGGTTCCTCTTTTCAGCCTTCTCACACAGTTGGCTTCTTCTTCATTCTATGAATCATCACTATTGTTGGAGCAGGGTTTTGACCTTGGCTTGTTCTTTCTTGTCTTCTTGGAGTCTTTGAAAGAAGCTTCCCTTCTGGATGGATTTTCATGTTATGTTCTCATTTCATACGTTGTAAGTATTCTATGTAATTCATCCATGCTCAACGTAGCCATATCTTGTCTTTCTTTCAGAGATGAGATTTTATGGTCAAATCTCATTGGGAAAGATCTTAGTATCTTTTGCACAGTAACTGAAATTTCAATATTTTCTCCCAATCCTCTTATAGTATCCACAATTTCATCAACTCGAAGAAAATAAGATGCAATATCTTCATCTTCCTTCATTCTCAGATGTTCAAATTATCCTTTGTAAGTCTGAAGCTTGGCCCCTTTGACTTTAACATCTCCTTCATAAACATTCTTGAGCGTGTCCCAAATTTCCTTTGTGAAATCACAATGCATAACTTTAACAAATTCTAAACCTGTTAGACCACTTAGAATGGAATTCATAGCCTTTGAATTGTATTCACTGAACTTTGTCCAAACATTATCAGTTGGGGGAGAATCTAGTGCAGTGTATCCATTTATTATAGCTTGTCAAACATCAAATCCCCGTGCCTGCAAAAATGTTGTCATTCTTATGCTCCAAAAAGTATAATTTTGGCCATCAAACAATGGTGTTCCATTTTTGGTAAATTCTCCTTGCTTCTCCATGATCTGCCTTCCAGTGGTTAGATTGTTCCTGAAGGAACCTACTCTGATACTGATCGTTAGAATATTCACCAATACTAAGAGGGGAGGTGAATCAATATTGAGCACTTTTTACCATTTTTAACTTTAAGCACACCATGTAAACATTAACTATTAACAATGTCATTCGTAATCACAAAAACCATACATAGAACACAATGATTTTAATGTGGAAACCCAAATGGGATAAAACCACGGAATTCTTTTCTTATATCATGTTAAGATTACATTCATAGGAAACACCAACTTCCAAGATTCTCCAACACCAACTAGAAGGAGGCACCAACCCCCTGATTTACAAGCACCAACCTGAAGGAAGTTCCAACTCCTTGATTTACCAGCACTGACTGGAAGGAGGCACCAACCCCTTGGTTTTACTAGAGCCAACTAGAAGGAAGCACCCACTCCCTAAAACACAGACACCAACATGTTGAATGAAGACACCAATCTTCTAACCTGAGAACTAACTCAATAAGATATCACCAATCCAAGATCTTCATACATAGAGTACTTCTGACTTCACCTACATGTTTCATTCTATAGATAATCCTTCAAACCCTATCAAGCCTCATAGCATCATTCCTATAATGTAATCATTGACGATAACATCCACTGGTGACATAATCCATTCACGTCAATGTCCACTAACGACAACATCCACTCACTGAAACATCACAACCTCATAGTAGAGCATATGACAGCATCACAACCTCATAGTAGAGCATATGACAGCATCAAAACCTCACGACAACATCACAGAAACATCACAAATTCATAGTATAGCATACGACAACATCACAACTTCAAAAAAGTGCATACGACAACCTCACAACCCTACCACAACATCACAACCTTATAGCATACCTTGAGAATAAGAAAGACCTTAAGAGAATTTGTTGGACATAGACCCATTCTAGGGAAAAGGCTATTTTTGGGGAGAGAAGCATGAAGGGAAGAAAGGAAAGTTTGAAGGAAAAGAAACACGTGTGAGGCGCACATGCAAGGGAGACCTAATTATGTTAGGGTTAGGGGTTTTGCAATATATTGTAATGGTTGATGAGACAAGAATATATATAAGTAGTACTTAGGATGTCTAAGGGGGGAACCAAAGACAGAGGAAAGACCTGGAGGGGTACCTGAGTTGGATAGATACAGAAAGAGATCAATAGTACCTAGGAGGTAGGGAGACTCCGAAAATTGTAAGATTTGTAAGAACTGCAACATTTCGTAAGTTGGTGAGCTAGAGAAGAATTATGAAACTCGATCCAGAGGGTTAGATCATAGGATGAGGATCCTGGTGTGATCTAGTCAGCCTCACGGGGATCAAGAAACCTATTGAGATTTCAATATCCAAGACTATAAACACGTGCGACGTGATATATTGCTGAGACATAATAAAGATCTTGAGAGCATATCTTTGTGGATGTAGCCCAGGAGGGGTTGAACCACGTTAAATCTTGTGTTATGTGATTGAATGTATGCATCTCTATTGTTGTTAAGAATTAAATTCTAGATGAATGAATGAAGAAACTAGTTAGATCTGATACTTTACATGCATGAATAAGAATGATTGTTTTAATCAAGAGGTTAGACTAAATAAATAAATATCACAAGGTACAACCAAAGATCTCCACACATTCCCATGTTGCAAGCACCTGAGTATTGCAGCCACCCATAGAGCTATATTAGGTGAGACTATGCATTACACCATGTGTGTTGTGTTGCCTTCTGGCTTACCAGGGGGGCAATAGGTTTAGAGGGATTTTTTTGGAAGCTTGTTAAATTTGAACCCAGTTCAACCTATGATAGTAAGGTAATATTAGAGTGGATAACTGATAAAGTATAATAAGAAACCAACAAATGGTTATGTTATCGATTGGAACGGGATGGGACTGAGTGAATGAGATATGCTGAAGAAACGTCAAAATAATGTCAAATCTGACGACAAGACGTTAAGAGAATGAGAATCTAAAAGTGGATGTTGAGACCGTGGAACCCAACAAAGGCAAAGATAGAGAGTTGGTTGAAAACAAAGGAGTTCGAGTTTGCACAGAAAGATAAAAGAAACCCGAAGTTAACACCAGTCAAATATCTGGACAAGTGCGTATTCAACGACTTGCATGAAGTATTTTTCTGTGATTTCCTGCATGTGTTGCAGGAGTGGATATTAAGGTTTAAAGACAACCATCCTACAAATCGGATCAGACAACTATAGTGGAATCATGCAGAGATCACGTAGTTACAACAAGTTGACAATAAATTTATGTGTGCAGTAGATTTATGGTTAGACAACATTGTTGCAGGATTTATCACAGAATTTGCAGTAGATACAGCAAAGTCTTAAAGCGCAACAGAGAAAGAGTTCTTGAAGGGACCTAGAGGTAGGTATATCAGATTGTTATATACTTCCTTTAATATATTACTATATAACAAAGGTGTAATGACAATGGCCTCAGACAGCTAAACTTCTCTGCGTGCATGGGGGAAGGGGGGAAGAACTGACAGGAGAAGGAGAAATGGAGGCAGGAATGGAGAAAGGAAAGAAGGAGGAAGCCTTGGACCCAATCATGATGGAGGAAGATCAGATCAAGCAGATCATGGAAAAAGCTGGAAGAACATGCAGTGGAGTACCCTACCAATATAAGATGAACACCAAGAAGAGAGCCATAGTCGTGAGGGAAGGCTTGGCAAGTGATGAAGAAGAGGTAGAGGATCTTCGAGATGTGGAGAAGATTGAATAAATCCTATGTGAAACATATGAAAGGAAGACGAGAGGTCCAAGAAAAGGAATAGAAGGAAACACTCCTATCCATATCAGTGTTAGTGTGGAACCCATAAACCCATGTGTGACTAATACACCAATAGAAACACCACCATTTAGACAACCGAATTCTGGGAAAAGGAAGATAGCAAGATGTACATCTACATAGGAAACAAAAACTGTGGGAGCTAGTTCAGGAAGAATTAGTCAAGTATCTACACTGCGCTGAGGTAGTAGTTTAGCATTCAGGATGGCAGGATATGATCCCACCATCAGGTTACCAAAATTCAAAGGAGAGGCGTCGAAGGACCCTGAGAAGCACTTGTTCATTTGTGACAAGATCTAGGAAGCAAAACAGATCACAGATGAGGAAACTAAACTTGTTCAGTTAGACATCACGCTAAGAGATCACGCACTGGATTGGTACATGATCTTAGCTGCAAACATTTCATCGGGGACAACCAAAATGATTGGATATATCAAAAATATCTTGATAAATGAATTCTAAAATCCTACATCAGAGGATCAATACGTGAATGAGATGATAGATATTAGACAGAAACCAGAAGAATCTATGTGGGAGATTGACCAGAGATTCAAACGATTGAAGGGAAAGCTAAAGTATGTCATGACAGATATGCAGCATAGGCATCTGTTTGTCAATTCACTACTTCCACACTTGAAATACCCCTTGTGACAACAGAAGTTTCAAACCTAAACAAAGGCTCTGTAGGCAACCCTACAACTGGAACAGAACCAATATCAGAAGACATATCCAGCCATAGAGGAGCTGAAGGAGGATCTGAAGAGCTTAAAATTTCAACTAAACTAGAATAGGGGTAAGGACAAAAGAGAAGTCATTTGGTGTACCACATATAGGACAAAAGGACACCATAAGAATGAATTCCCAACATTCGCACAATACATAGCAACAGGACTGTCAAACCCCTTGCCAACATGAGAACTATGGTTTGAAATCTGTAAGAAACACGGGCATGATCCATATCACTATCCAATGATGTAGAAATACCAAACAGTATCTAAGAGTTCATATTGCAACTTTTGCAAATCAATAGGCCATGATGAAAAATATTGTAGTACCATGGACCTGATGAGGGAAAGAACATCATATGCTTACAGGGTGCAGGAAGAGATGATGATCGGGCAAGTTGCACCATAGTTTAACCAAGTACCACCCCCATATAACATTGTGCATCAATAGTACAACGCACTGCGAAGAGATCAAGTTGGCTACAAAGGTGGAGGAAGAGGAAGATGATGCTTTGGAAGAGGCAGAGGATGAGTGGTATGCCACAACTGTCAAAAACTAGAACACTATGCACGAGAATATCCACTTCCACCTACAACATGTATGTATTGTCGCGCATCGGATCATGACACATAAGATTGCCACACTATTGGGGAAGATCCAGGAAAAGAGATATCAGAACAATCAGAATGTTTAGTGGATTTCGGAGGAAGCAAGGGATGAAAGAAGTAATATCAAAATAGTTATGCGTGGAATAGTTAAGACAAGAAACGACGCAGTAAGACAAGATCTAGCACAACACCAATGGGTGAAGAATAATGTTGAACTGCAGAAGTAGTTTGATGCCCATAACGAAAAGGATATATTCAAGCAAGCCAAACAAGAATTCTTCAAGCTAGACATTGCATCAACATCAAATTCTCAACATACTCAGAAAGTACCAATGTACGAGATGCCTCCATCATTGGATCGCACTAATGAAGCACAACCCCTAGGGAAAGTAAGTATGATTAAGGCTTTTCTACAATCCTGTGTCAAACTACTAAATTATCCATCATCTGTTAAAGTGTTACAAAATATGTTAGAAAAATGTAGCACAAAGGCTGAAGGAAAGCTAGAACAGAAAACAGTTAATCATTTGCATACAAGGAGGAGAACAAGTAGAAAATTCAGACTGAACGCCAATATTGGATATTTCAACATGGGAGATATTATACTAGATTTAGGATCTGAAGTAAATGTGTTACCCAAGGAGACATGACAATGTATGGGAGAGCCCACATTAGGATATTCACATGTTTAGCTGAAACTAGCAAATCAACACAGAGTTCTACCAATTGGAAGGCTAAAGGGGGTGACAGTAGATCTGGATGGAGTGCGCACTAAAGCCGATTTCGAAGTGATAGAGATAGTGGATGGCACAACACCTTATCCGACATTACTTGGCTTGGATTGGGAGTTTGAAAATCAGTCCATAATCAACTTAAAAACGAGGAATATGACATTCGAGTCAGGAGAATACAAATTCATTGCGCCATTAGATCCGTCAGAAGGGGAAAGGTTTGTAGAACCTACTTGTTTAGACCTGGAGGAAATTAACTAGTTGTACAAAACCACCGCGTGAGAAGAAGATTATGTGAATCCAACTATAGATGGGGTACTCAGTTGGAGAAGTATCAGGTCATGCGAGTCTGACTCGAATACAGGGTTGGATAATTGGTAGAAAAGGTTACACGAAGTCTCCACAAGAATATGTGCAATAATAGACCATGCGGTAAGATGGGAACACGGTAAGATGGGTAGGTACAGAGATAAGAGAACCTCCCAGCTTCCATGGGGTGAATGACTTAGAAGCGTTATTAACAAGATACGAATATGAAGTGTTAGAAAATCATAGGCTCTTGGCTCTGGATATAGCACTCAAGGCAACACCTGCAAGATGGTGGGGTGCACACAAAGAGACAGTCAAGGACTGGTACCAATGTAAGTGGTTACTGCGCATCAGATTTGGCACAGAACATGGAAGAAACCAACTGCAGAGATATCATGGACATGGGACAACAGTAGAACACTTGGAGAAGTGTAGAACACTATGGAGAATGACACCACCAGAAGAATGGCCTCATCACTTTATTCACACATTAGAAGGGATTACGACAATCTGGTATATAGACCAGGAATTGCATAGAGGAACTACAAATTGGACAATATTACAGCAGAATTTTACAGTCACTTTCTCGTTTGAACATGAGAACCCCAACATAGAATCAATACTTAAATGAGTCATAGGGGTGATATTCATTAAGGATCCAGAAGTTGAACTTATGACAGAAGATCAACAACAGAACAAATAGATAGTAAAAAAACTATTGTCATGCTACCATGTGCAGGAAGAAGCACCAGATGAAGATGACCCGCGCAAAATTCAGATAACAGAAGTTGAAGATGAAAGAGAGGTGGAAGGTCCACCTCTAGAATCATAAGTATTTGTTGTGTTAATCAAGGTGAAGAAAGTCAACATTAGGACAGTTGAGAATCCCAAAATGGCCATCATTTGAGACTATTGATATGAGCAAATAGTAGAAAGCATAACAGATTTAATGTGCAAGTACAACAACCTGTTCCCAACAACATTCATGGAAATGAAAGGCATAGCAGGAGAGCTAGGTGAAATGAATATACCCCTCACACATGAGGCAAGACCGGTCAGACAGAGACCCTATAGACTGAACCCAATATATAAGCAAAAAGTGAAAGCAGAAATTGACAGGATGTTGGAAGCTGGAATCATAGAACCAGTGGAGGAATCTGAATGGGTAAGCCCTATGTTAGTTCAGGAGAAGAAGTAGGGAGGGATAAGGATATGTGTCGACCTAAGGAAGTTGAATGATGCTTTCCTACATGACCCTTTCCCTACCCCTTTCACAGACAAGGTGTTGGAGAATGTAGGAGGCCAAGAAGCCTACTCATTCATCGATGGATTCTCAGGCTATCATCAGAACAAGATAGCCCCATAAGACAGGTACAAGACCACTTTTGCCACAAAATGGGGGTCCTACCAGTACATAGTGATGCCTTTTGGATTGAAGAATGCACCAACAATATTTTCCATAGTAGTAATAGTTGCAATCAAAAAATTCATCCACTGGTTTCTAGAGGTATATCTGGATGATTAGGTAGTCTATAGTTTGTTGAAAGACCATGTGGAGGTGTTGAGGATGATGTTAGAAATATGCAGGTAGTGTCAAATATCGCTAAACATCAAGAAGTGCATATTTGGAACACCTTTTGGGATACTATTGGGCCATATAATGTGCAACCAAGGCTTGCTAGTAGATCCTGCCAAGATTGCAGCAATTGTTAATCTACCACCACCAAAATCAGTACATCAGTTAAGAGAAACATTTAGACACACATGATACTACAAGAAATTCATAAAAGGGTATGTGTAACACACCCACTATCATAGTTTAAAAATTTTGATTTTAATCTCTCCTTTAAAAAGGAACATCTCCAGATGCCTGCATTAGCGAAGTGCCAATCCCTGGTTCAATATCGGGATTCGAGGTTTCTAATGTCAAAACTCATTCACCCCCCCCCCCACGACTCGCGATCCTCCGAATCCCGATGCGCTCCTTACGCATTAAGTCCCCAGGCCAAGCATGTGGTTTACTGCCTTTACGATCATGGTCTTACCTTATGTACGGCAATACTCCTATCGGAGTTTCGGGATTTCCGTTGTCGTAATTCACGAGTCCTCAGAACTCGCAATTCTCCGATCCTCGATATGCCCCTAACGCATTAGCCCTCTATGTTATACAATAGTCCATGTGACCACTTACCATAAGACAACCGCCGTATAACCTCCCATCGGGATTTCGGCATTTGTGATGACACAAAACACATGTCCCCAGGACTCGCAATTTCCCGATTCATGACGCGCCTTTCTGGTCATGCTAGCCCCACTGGTTTAGCCCTCGGGTCCACACGACCAACTCCATGACCACTACCTTATTCCCGTCGGGGCTACGGGGTTTCCCATGTCACAAGACCCACGTCCACGGGACCCGCAGTATCCCGATTCCCGACTCTCTCCGGATGCTCGACACGCGTCCCTTGGATCAACGGCTTATGATGGTGTCGGGAATTCGCATATCGTCGTTTTGTAATGTAAGGGTTTCATGTCCTTGAAATCCCCGATAAGTCGATTCCCGATATGCCAAACTCCGACTCTCTGGGATCTCTCGCCACGCGTCCTCGCTGATGGACGGTGTTGATCCCGTCGGGAAATCGCGGATCGCGATTTCCTGTTGCGAGCGTTCCATGTCCTTGGAAACTTCGATTTTCCCGATCTGCGACTTTCGTCCGATCTCTGACACCTGTCCCGTTTGAATGGATGGCTCATATCGTATCGGTAAATCGCGGATCGCGATCTCCTATTGCACAATTTCCTTACCATCGAAAACTCCGATGAACAAAACGCCGACGACGCCCAATCCTTTACCACCTGTCCTCGCAGACGGACGACCCAGATTGATTCTCGGGGTTTCGGGACTTATGATGTCCTGGTTCTCATGGCCTTGACAACTCTTATTTTTCGATGGGCCAATCGTTGATGGTTCTCGATGGTAGCCACCTGTCTCACGGATGGACGGCTATGATTGCACCGGGATTTTCCTACGGGTTTCCCGACTCTTCCCAGATGATGGACACCTGTCCCTCACTCTAACTCTAGTGGTCCCACCTTGCTTACGTCACCATCGGGATATCGTCGATCGCGATTCCAAGCGACGCAGTTTCCTTATCTTCGAAAACCCCGATTTCCCGATCCACGACTCTACGGGATCCTCTGACACGCATCCTCGAACAATGGACGGTCCAGATCTGATCGGGAAATCGCGTATCGCGATTCCAATATGTATGAGTCTTTTGTTTCCGGAAACCCCGATTTCCCGACCCCTGACTTTACGGGATCTCCTGACACGCGTCCTGCATAATGGACGGTCTGGATCTGATCGGGAAATCGCGTATCGCGATTTCAATATGTAACGGTTTTATACTCCCCAAATCTATGATGGTAAAAATCCCGACGCCTCCCAAACGCTAACACGCGTCCTGCCGGGATCAACAGCTAGGATCCGTTCTCTGCACGCTAGAGTTTAACTCTGGCGCATCTTCTCGATATCTAACGGTTGCCGGGACTATGATCCAAGATCCGACAGTTCAGATCATTTCCTCGCATGCCTACCCCTATGCTTAACCCCTGCGCAGCTTCTCCAGATGCAACGGCTGACGGGTAATTGGACCGAGATCTAACGGTCTAGATTCGTTCATTTGGGTCTTGGAGTTTACGCACCCAATTTCTCGTTGCTCACGATGATAGAGGACAAAGGGTCAAGGTATGTAACGCCTTCATTACTCCCGTCAATCTAATGGTCATGAATGACTATGGGTCCTCTGACGAGATCTCATCCGTCGACTTATTTCATCTCACAACACTACTATCTTGGAACCTTAATAGGATCGTTTCTCCTCGTACAGGGTTAATAAGGCCTGTGCATTCGAGTCCTTATTCTGGGTTCTTGGTGAACCTTTCCAAGGAGGGAATCTCTGTGAAGAGATCCTTACCGGGGCATTCCCGGGAACAGATAAAGGGAGACATCTTCTCGAGAGGGGCTGGGCATGATTAGATTCATTTATCAACGTAAATCAAGCACGGTTTCCTCAGTGTCAAGCATATATCAACTCATTCATATCAATCACTACACGGTCATTCTCATGCTAAAATCATTTACAATTTCACAAGTTCTATGAGCTAACATCTACTCCATATCATCAATTACTACAGAGACATTCTTACACAGGAAACATTTGCAATTCCACCAGTCTATGAACATATGTGACAGCATATAAATTTCAAATGCAATATAAGCAAAACACTTATCAGAAATAACTTCAGCAATGGAAGCAACTACTGAGAGGGGTGCTCGTTTCCACCCAACCATAGGCGTAGTGACTCCTAATGGATTTACCACTAGCCACCCCTGAGCTGAGACCACGATGTTCTGAGACCTGCGTCTCTCGGTCTGCCAGTGCCCAGGAGCGAAAGTTGCAATCCCCTCCTCTCTGTGGTCACTTACTCTCTGCGTAAAAACTGCTAGAGTTCCCCTCGCATCCGCCCTTTTTCAATCGCTTCTGCCATACACCTTATCCTCTCGCGAGGTTGTGTGTGGCACGATTACCCTCGCACTGGTCAGTCATGATGGCTCTACGGATAGGTGGTTCACCTCCCCATCCCTCATCAAGCCATCAACCTACCAGCCTGCAAGGCATTTATTTCAGGGCTAG
>ML783105.1:417889-447463 GCA_009831015.1 Picea engelmannii
TTCTTAATAATACAGTGGTCATAGATTTCTAAGGATCCTACCAGTCCTTACCAGATTTCCCAAACCATGGAGGGGTTCTTCCTTTGGGTACTAATCCTTACCTAACCAGCCATCTTAATCGCCAGAGACTCTGCCTACTTTAGCAGGTAGCCATCCTTACATTAAAGCAAAACAACTCAGTTCATGTCCCTTGTCTGGCTCGTGCAGCTTCATAGCATAATTTATTCTACCTCTGTCATTCACACTCAAATCTTATGAGTGATAACGATCCGTGCATCCCTACTCCTTATAAGAGTAGTTGCCATTTTAACAGAGGGGTTATAGAAGTTTCCAAATTATAGTTTCATTCTGCAGTCCTTCTCCTTAAAGAGAAACGCAGATAACAATATCTTCTAACGCGGCCCGTGCCTGAGCCCAAGCAGGCCAAGTGTTGTAACCATGCTCTGATACCACTTTGTAACACACCCACTATCATAGTTTAAAAATTTTGAGTTTAATCTCTCCTTTAAAAAGGAACATCTACAGATGCCTGCATTAGCGAAGTGCCAATCCCTGGTTCAATATCGGGATTCGGGGTTTCTAATGTCAAAACTCATTCACCCCCCCCCATGACTCGCGATCCTTCGAATCTCGATGCGCTCCTTACGCATTAAGTCCCCAGGCCAAGCCTGTGGTTTACTGCCTTTACGATCGTGGTCTTACCTTCCATACGGGGCTACTCCTATCGGAATTTCGGGATTTCTGTTGTCGTAATTCACGAGTCCTCAGAAATCGCAATTCTCCGATCCTCGATATGCCCCTAACGCATTAGCCCTCTATGCTATACAATAGTCCATGTGACCACTTACCATAAGACCACCGTCGTATAACCTCCCATCGGGATTTCGGCATTTGTGATGACACAAAACACATGTCCCCGAGACTCGCAATTTCCCGATTCGCGACGCGCCTTTCTGTTCATGCTAGCCCCACTGGCTTAGCCCCCGGGTCCACACGACCAACTCCGTGACCACTACCTTATTCCCGTCGGGGCTACGGGGTTTCCCATGTTACAAGACCCACGTCCACGGGACCCGCAGTATCCCGATTCCCGACTCTCTCCGGATGCTCGACACGTGTCCCTTGGATCAACGGCTTATGATGGTGTCGGGAATTCGCATATCGACGTTTTGTAATGTAAGGGTTTCATGTCCTTGAAATCCCTGATACGTCGATTCTTGATATGCCGAACTCCGACTCTCTGGGATCTCTCGCCACGCGTCCTCGCTGATGGACGGTGTTGATCCCGTCGGGAAATCGTGGATCGCGATCTCCTGTTGCGAGCGTTCCATGTCCTTGGAAACTTCGATTTTCCCGATCTGCGACTTTCGTCCGATCTCTGACACCTGTCCCATTTGAACGGACGACTCAGATTGTATCGGTAAATCGCGGATCATGATCTCCTGTTGCACAATTTCCTTACCATCGAAAACTCCGATGAACAAAAAGCCGACGGCGCCCGATCCTTTACCACCTGTCCTCGCAGACGAACGACCCAGATTGATTCTCGGGGTTTCGGGACTTATGATGTCCTGGTTCTCATGGCCTCGAGAACTCCAATTTTTCGATGGGCCAATCGTCGATGGTTCTCGATGGTAGCCACCTGTCTCACGGATGGACGACTATGATTGCACCGGGATTTTCCTACGGGTTTCCCGACTCTTCCCAGATGATGGACACTTGTCCCTCACTCTAACTCTAGTGGTCCCACCTTGCTTACGTCACCGTCGATATATCCCCGATCGCGATTCCCAGCGACGCAGTTTCCTTATCTTCGAAAACCCCAATTTCCCGATCCACGACTCTACGGGATCCTCTGACACGCGTCCTCGAACAATGGACGGTCCAGATCTGATCGGGAAATCGCGTATCACGATTCCAATATGTATGAGTCTTTTGTTTCCGGAAACCCCGATTTCCCGACCCCCGACTTTACGGGATCTCCTGACACGCGTCCTGCACAATGGATGGTCTGGATCTGATCGGGAAATCGCGTATCGCAATTTCAATATGTAACGGTTTTATACTCCCCAAATCTCCGATGGTAAAAATCCCGACGCCTCCCAAACGCTAACACGCGTCCTGCCGGGATCAACGGCTAGGATCCATTCTATGCATGCTAGAGTTTAACTCTAGCGCATCTTCTCGAGATCTAACGGTTGTCGGGACTATGATCCAAGATCCGACAGTTCAGATCATTTCCTCGCATGCCTACCCCTGCGCAGCTTCTCCAGATCCAACAGCTGACGGGTAATTGGACCGAGATCTAACGGTCTAGATTCGTTCCGTTGGGTCTTGGAGTTTACGCACCCAATTTCTCGTTGCTCACGATGATAGAGGACAAAGGGTCAAGGTATGTAACGCCTTCGTTACTCCCGTCAATCTAATGGTCGTGAATGACTATGGGTCCTCCGATGAGATCTCATCCTTCGACTTATTTCATCTCACAACACTACTATCTTGCAACCTTAATAGGATCGTTTCTCCTCGTACAGGGTTAATAAGGCATGTGCGTTCGAGTCCTTATTATGGGTTCTTGGTGAACCTTTCCAAGGAGGGAATCTCTGTGAAGAGATCCTTACCGGGGCATTCCCGGAAACAGATAAAGGGAGACAGCTTCCCGAGAGCGGCTGGGCATGATTAGATTCATTTATCAACGTAAGTCAAGCATGGTTTCCTCAGTGTCAAGCATATATCAACTCATTCATATCAATCACTACACGGTCATTCTCATGTTGAAATCATTTACAATTTCACAAGTTCTATGAGCTAACATCTACTCCATATCATCAATTAATACAGAGACATTCTTACACAGGAAACATTTGCAATTCCACCAGTCTATGAACATATGTGACAGCATATAAATTTCAAATGCAATATAAGCAAAACACTTATCAGAAATAACTTCAGCAATGGAAGCAACTGCTGAGAGGGGTGCTTGTTTCCACCCAACCGTAGGCGTAGTGACTCCTAATGGATTTACCACTAGCCACCCCTGAGCTGAGACCACGATGTTCTAGGACCTGCGTCTCTCGGTCTGCCAGTGCCCAGGAGCGAAAGTTGTAAGCCCCTCCTCTCTGTGGTCACTTACTCTCTGCGTAAAAACTGCTAGAGTTCCCCTCGCGTCCGCCCTTTTTCAATCGCTTCTGCCATACGCCTTATCCTCTCGCGAGGTTGCATGTGGCACAATTACCCTCGCACTGGTCAGTCATGATGGCTCTACGGATAGGCGGTTCACCTCCCCATCCCTCATCAAGCCATCAACCTACCAGCCTGCAAGGCATTTATTTCAGGGCTAGCGAGCCGCTTTTGGTTCTCTGGGCCAGTGGAGTCCAAATACGGTATATTTATTCTTGGTGGAAGTTAACGCCCCTTTTTCAAGGTGCCCTCCACCACCATCGTGGTCTCTTTTCCGCACATCCCCTCTCAGCAGTCCAGCAATATAATTTCATAAATTTGTTTACATTCATCGACCTTCTTCATAAGTTCCACTCACATCATTCATTCATAGTTTCATCATGCTTTAGCATGGGGATTCCTCTATTAGGATTAATTACAAATTTGGGGGAAACAAGGTGTTACAGTATGTGTAGATCACTGCACCAATGGAGAAACTTTTTAGAAAAGATAGCAAGCTTTAGTGGAATGAGGATTGTCAATGAGGATTGGACACTCTAAAAGAAAATATGGTAATTGCACCAATACTAGTATTCCCAGATTGGGAAAACACATTTCTTGTGCATGTAGTTGCTTCAGCTATAGCACTTGGAGCTATTCTTGCACTGCTAGGAACATGGGAATTGGACCATCCTATAGCATTTGCTAGCAGAAAATTGTTAGATTCGGAGCAGAATTACAATACCACATAAAGAGAAGGCCTAGCTATGGTTTATGCACTTCAGAAGTTTAGACATTTCTTACTGGGAAATCATTTCAATATGTTTACAGATCATTCATCTCTCAAATACCTAGTCAACAAGCCAGCGTTGGGGGGGATAATTTGTAGATGGTTACTGTTGTTCCAGGAATTTGACTTTGAAGTGATAGTCAAACTAGGGAAGTTGAATGCAGGACTTGATCATCTGTCAAGGTTCACCAATGGAGAGGAACCTACGAGTCTATAGGACAAATTCCCCAATGCACAGTTATTTTTGGTCCAAGTAGTTGATGAATGTTTTGCTGACATCATTCAATACTTGAGTATAGGGATTGCGCCACAAGAATTCAACACTGCGCAGAAGAATAATCTTGTAGTCAGAGCTACAGACGATCAATTGATTGCAAGACACCTATACAAGAAGGGTGTAGACAACATCTTGAGAAGATGTGTACTAGAACATGAAAGACCTAGGATTTTAGCAGAGGCCCATGAGGGAATAGCAGGAGGACATTATGCAGGCAAAGCTACCACGTAGAAGGTATTGTGCACAAGACTATGGTGGTCGAATGTTCACGGAGATTCAAAGGACTACTGCTAGATATGTGATGTATGTCAGAGGGTTAGTAAACCTAATAGATGGGATGAGATGCCCCTAAGGCCACAAGTAACCTTGCAGGTATTCGACAAATGGGCAATAGACTTTGTGGGACCAATTAACCCACCAACAAAGAGGTCATGAGCAAGGTATATTATTATTGCGATAGAGTACTTAAAAAGATGGGTAGAAACAACACCAGTAAAAGCTTGCAGCGTAGAGACATCAACACACTTCTTGTTTGAGCAAGTGATCACTATATTTGGATGCCCAAGGATTTTGATGAGTGACCAAGGCACTCACTTCATTAACAACATTGTTAAGTCTATGACTGAGGAGTTTGAAGTCTATCATAAAAAAGTACACCATATCATCCTCTAGCAAATGGAACAGTAGAAGCCTTTAATAAGATCCTAGAGAATGTAGTGACAAAGATCTGCAATATCAACAGGGACAATTGGGACTTGAAGATACCAGCAATATTGTGGGAATACATGGCTACATGTAAAAAATTGATAGGACAGACACTATTTAGATTGGTGTATGGACAAGAAGTAGGGATTCCATTAGAATTTTTGGTACCTAGTCTGTGTGTAACAACAATTAGTAACATGACAGAGCGAGGAAAAGTACAAGAAAGACTAAGACAGTTGATTCTCATTGAAGAATATAGGATTCTAGCAGGGTTTCACCAAGAGGTATAGAAAGAAAGGGACAAATCTTGGCATGATAGACATATTAAAAGGAAAAGTTTCAAGGAGGGAGACCTAGTTTTGGTGTACGACAGTAAATCTCTTCAACACCCAGGAAAATTCAGAATGCATTAGTTGGGACCATATGAAGTAAAGACTATCGCAGATGGGGGAGTTGTACAGTTGAAGGATTTGGGAGGAACAGAAATCAGAGGAATGATCAATGGTAGACGACTAAAGTTGTATAGGGACAGTCGACCTCCTAGCACTTAGAAAGTTAAAAAAAAGAAGATTGTGGCAGACAACAAAGGACTGTGCGCAACAACAGGGGGGTTATCGCGTCCGACACCAAAAGACACCATGCAGATACAATAAAGTTGGCATGACAAAAATGAAATGTCCATGTGCACCGGTGAAACAACATATCGCGCACTTGGAAAACATAGTGCACCGGAAAAAAGGACCAACAGTCATAAAAAGGCGAAAATTGGAAAACTGGCGGTTACGACAAAAATGCGCCAACTGGAGGTGTCTATCAAAATTGAATGACAATAAATTTCGAAGCGACTTCGCATTAATCGCGCCAACTGGCAATGTCAAGGGAATTGAATGTAACGTACGCGGGAAGCACCAATTCATTTAAACCACAGCTTGGGTAACTTCTCTGAGAAGCTTCACGACACTAGATATATAAGGAAGGCACACAGGTAACAGAAGGGTTATTGTGAAATTGTGAAATCACAAAGCGAGAGAGTATAAGAAGCAGAGAGAGATTTAGCAAGAAATACAAAGTGAACTAGCTCGACGAGAAACAACCTTAACCACCATGGCACTACCCAAGCTAGGTGCGTCAATCCAGGCTTACAGAAAACCCTGAAGCCATCACAGAGCACCACAACAGCCATAGGGAATGGAACAGGAACCCACACAGACTGTTGAATTCTTCAACTTGGATGAAATTCCCTCACCCAATATAGAACCAGTGAATCTCACACCCGTGGTGGAGGAAGTCCAATCAACATCAGTGGTTGGCATGGACATTGATATGTCGGAAATGGGACAGGGCTAGCAGGCCAAGGACACAGGAAATCCTTCATGCCTTGAACATGATGAAGAGGCCCCAAGGGTAAATGGGACAGTCCCAAACCAGACATAAGTGGTCGCGCCAGGATGGTCACACACAGTAGAGTCGGAGCAGCAACAAGAGGGGATAGTAGAAGATGTTATCGGCTGACTAGAGGCATATGTCGATGACAAAACAATGGAGGTTGGAACCTCAAGTTAGTGACAACAAAAAAAGGGTGAACAGCCCATAGCAATATCACCGCGTAGACAGGTTGCAATAGTTATAGTCTTGTTGTGCATACTGGAAGGGGTGAAAGCTACGCCTAAACTTCTAGGATGCGTGGAAAAACTATGCTACTCAAACCACAATGTGGCCGATGTGGACAAGTTCCCTGAATTTGCAAGGCAGGTATACCTTGACAGCGTGGGTACAGGACCCTTCGGCGATCCAATTTTGCAACCAAAATAGTGGGCAGCCAAATTGGCCAACAACGAAATTCTAAACCTGTTGGATATCCCACATTTTGGAAGGGGTCGCGACGTAAACAACTATGTTAAGCAGCTGATGGCAGTCACCCACAGAGGTTATCTATGGGTGAAAGAGCATGTATCTATATATGTGGAGATAATTGCATATATTATAGGTATGTCATCTCGGGGGGAGAAACTCGCGTAGTACCTCGATGACAAGACAAAGGAGAAGGCGTTGGCGAAGGAGATGAAAAAGACATATGGAATATAGAGAGGGTCACATGGCATCATCATCAAGTGCATCAATGGCGCAACAACAGGGTTGTCCACCAAACTCATGGCTTGCAAGTTGCTCAGGAAGTGCCACAAGGAGGAAGTCCCTGTCAGGGTCATCGCGGTTGCAGCATAGTTCGTGGAGGGCACTATTCTCAGCTGGGCCCCATACTTATTAAACGTGTTCCTTGAGAACTACATAGCACACGAGACCTGGGGATAGACTTTCATTACTCTTTGCTACTCATCTTGATCGCCTTGATCGGATGGAGGGAGCCCCATTGCACATACTTTTGTGAGCAGACTAGTCGTTGTCACACAGCGCGGTACACATCATTGGTGAGCACTTCGGACCCCAAAGTCAGAAGTACAAATGAAAGCATGTTCGTGGGGTATTACAATGACCTTTAAGAAAGCATGTTCGTGGGGTATTACAACAACCTTTAAGAAAGCATGTTCGTGGGGTATTACAACGACCTCTAAGAAAGAATTTCCAACACTTGGTGAATTACTCCAGAAGTCGTCTCACAATACCAGGACATCGTCAACTTCAAAGCGACCAGGCACACCGTATGGATCCAAGCACGAAGGGATCCCGAGAAGGAATGGCTACAATAGCGATACTGCGTCAAGGAAGAAGATGTAGGGATGGAAATCAAGGATTGGCAAGATGACTAGAGAGTTCCAGTTCTGACTCAAGAGATGCCCATGGGTAAGGAGGTTGATATAGGGCAAGATCAGACACCTGTCGGGGATAAATTTGCACCTAAGAAGCCAAATCCAAGTCAGAAGTTGACACAGGGAAAGAAGGGGGGTGTGCCTAAGAAAGGTACATAGGCCGAGAAAAAGGACACCACCCAGGGACTGAAAGAACAAGAAAAAGGGGTTGTGATAGCACAAGGAACCCCATCGAGTGCTACCCCATAGGAATAAGGCTAGACCAAGAGGTCGATCATACACACTAGGGGTGCATGCAAAAATTCTAAGGCACACAAGCAACCGCTAGAATATACAATCACTAAGGATGACGTGGACCTCGTGGTCGAAAGATTCCACGACTGGGTAGTTGAGGAGTTTGAAGACGCCCAACACCAAAGGGACCGAATTTAAGACAAGTTGGTCAACATAAGGTAGGTCCTAGAACATATCGAAGAAGCATAGAGGATGGATAGAGGAACATAGTCATTTCTTGCAGCATAAGAAGAAGGAGACAAGGTTGCGTCAAGTGAACATGAGATGATCTAGATGATAACACAGGTGAACCCAACCTTCCACATTACACCCAACATGCTACACATGGATGAGATTGTATCCCAAACACCCTTGAAGGATCTGGCGTAGATACAGTTGGTAATGAAGCGGATACCAACCAAGGCACTATACAAACTAAAAGTCAGTGTCGCACATGAGGTGCAGTCACGTGCACAAACAGATGCAACAGAGTTGCAGCACACAAAGGACAACAAAGAGGATTTGGAATTGGTGCTCGATCAAGTCAAGCTCGAGACAAAATATGAGAAATATTGTGCGGATAGACTCGAGCAGGGAGTGGCTATAGCCTATGACAGAATTCTAAAAAGCGCGCAAATAGAAGAGCCACGACAACGCGAAAAATTGATAAGAATATGCAAACAATTGATCAATATATGTAGGAGATCGAGAACCTCTAGAAACAACTCATTCCTACCACTCCCCCGGAGGTGAAATAACAAAGGAAGCAAGAAGCAGTCAGATAGATGGATGAAATGGAATGACAAGTCAACACAGTTGTCAACTTGTTTGACAGGGAAGCATAGTTATGGACAAAGCTAGAAGAAGATCAACAGGTCCAGCACTGGGACCAGGAATTGGAAAAGATAAGTGTAGCCATTCAGGACCTCAAGCAGAGGCAGAAAACGATGAAGATCATTGAGCACCTCAAAGGAATCCAAGACACGAAGAAGCTACAAGCAGAGCTAGTAGTTGCGCAGATGCAGAAGAAGGACCGACAAGCTCAAATGGAACCACTTCAAGAGCTAGCAGCAGAGGTCATTGTGCAGGTAGAGGAGGCAAAGAAGAACGTGGTGCGAACATAGGTAGAGTGCACATAAATTATTAGGGAGGAGATCACAACGCAAGTGTTGGATGTGCTCAAAGAAAAGACCGTGCAAGCTCAAACACAAGGAAGGGAACTCACAAACAAATTCCACACTCTAACAGGAGCTGTTGAAAAAACGTGAAAATCATAGGTGGCTCGAGACGAGCCACGTGTCAGTGTTGGGGGCCTATTGGACACAGACCCATTCTAGGGAAAAGGCTATTTTGGGGGAGAGAAGCACAAAGGGAATAAAGGACAACCGGAAGGAAAAGCAGCACGTGCGAGGGAAGCGTGTGAGGCATGCATGCAAGGGAGACCTAATTACGTTAGGGTTAGGGTTTTTGCAATATATTATAATGGCTAATGAGCCAAGAACATATATAAGTAGTACTTAGGAGGTATAAGGGGGGTACCAAAGACAGAGGAGAGACCTAGAGGGGTACCTGAGTTGGATAGATACAGAAAGAGATCAGTAGTACCTAGGAGGTAGGGAGAGTCAAGAAGTTGTAAGATTTGTAAGAACTGCAACATTTCGTAAGTTAGTGATCTAGAGAAGAAATGAGCAACTTGATCCCGAGGGTTAGATCCCAGGCTGAGGATCCTGGTGCGATCTAGTCATCCTCACAGGAATCGGGAAGCCTATTGAGATTGTAAGATCCAAGACTGTAAACGTGTGTGACGTGATATATTGTTGAGACATAATAAATAGCTTGAGAGCAAATCTTTGTGGATATAGCCCAGGAGGGGGTGAACCACGATAAAGCTTGTGTTATGTGATAATGCATGCATCTCTATTGTTGTTAAGAATTAAATGCTAGATGAATGAATGAAGAAACTAATTAGATATTATACTTTACATGCATGAATAAGAATGATTGTTTTAATCAGGAGGTTAGACTATATAAATAAAGATCACAAGGTACAACCACAGATCTCCACTCATTCTCGGGCTGTAAGCACCTGAGTATTGCAGCCACCCATTGAGATATCTCGGGTGAGACTACGCACTACACCCTGTGTGTTGTGTTTCCTTCTAGCTTAACAGGGGGGTCAATAGTTTTAGAGGGATTTTGTTGGAAGCTTGTTAAATTTGAACCTGGGTCAACCTATGATAGTAAGGTAAGATCAGAGTGGATAACTAATAAAGTAGAATAAGAAACCAACAAAATCCCTTAGACTTCTCTTGCACACCATAAAGACACCCTAACTCCTTGAGCGCACCGCAGACTTGATCTCTTCATTGGTTCCTCTAAAAATGTGAAATTCTATCATCTATTTATAGTAATTTTGTCCCCCAAAATTAGTTGAGTCGATCTCAATTTTCTGGATGGGTTGTTAAACGGAAAACTTCATATCTCCTCATTCCTAGGGAGTTAGAGGGACTTCCATATGCCATTGGAAAGGTCTCGGAATAAAAATTTTAACAATGCGACTTTTGATTCCATTTTATTTAGTTATGTAGGGTAAACATTTCCTCAAATATAGGGTATCCAAATAGACCAAAAAATAATACTTTCAACAATCTTCATCTTGTAATATTTATCTTGGACATCTTGTGGAATCCATTTGTGTACAAATCAAAGTGGGCATGTGGAAACAACCACATGTTATCTCATCTTGTGAGGTCCATGATAAAAAAACTATGCCATAACGGGACCACTTTGGAGTTATATATATTTATGTCAAGGCTCTTCAAGGCTTCTTCAAGTGGATGCATCATCATCACTTTTAGGGGCTTCTGAGAAGTGCTTTAGGGATTCTTCTAAGGTTGACATCAATGAGAAAAAAAAAATCCAACATAATGTACATCCTTGGATAGCAGTGTAAACAAGGGAGAATCTATCTTACTGAAATGCTTGATGAACCTCCTCTAATATCCTGCATGTCCAAGAAAACTTTTGATACCCTTCAATTTCATAGGTATAGAAAGTAGGGTGATTATTTTAATTTTGTTTTTGTCTGCCTCAATCCCCCTAGATGATAGATGGTATCCTAACACAATCCCTTCATTCATCATCATATTACATTTTTAAGTGTTAAGGGACAAGTTCATTTCTCTACATCTTTGGAGAACTTTGTTTAGATTGTCTAAGGCTTCATCAAAATACTTTCCATAAGGGGTAAATTCATCCATGTAGATCTCAACTTTATCATGGATGAGTTTTGAAAAGATGTTGAGTATTTATCTTTGAAAAATGGTTGGGGAATTACATAGGCCAAAAGGTAAGACTCGGTAAGAAAATGTGCCCCAAGGACAAGTGAAGGTGGTTTTGTCATGATCTTCAAGAATGGTCTGAATTTGGTTGTATCCACTAAATTCATCCATGAATGAAAATTATTCCTTCCCGGCTAAGACATCCAAGACTTGGTCAATAAATGGTAATGGGAAATGGGAATTTATGGTAGCTTCTTTTAACTCTCAGTAATCCACACATATCCTTCATTTCTCATTTTTCTTCGAGACAATGACTAGAGGAGCCATTCACTATCTAATATTGGATACATGAATCTAACATATAGAAATTTTTGAATTTTTTGTTTAAATATATCTTTCATTACAAGGTTCATCCTCCTTTGGGGCTTCCTAACAGGTTTGCAGTCCGCCTTGATATAAATATGGTGAGTACAAATAGAAGGATGGATATCTTTCATGTCTTTATAATCCCGTGCAAAAGCTTCAACATTTCTTTTCAACATGTCTAATAACTTTTGTTCTTGTTAACTAGTAAGTTTATTGTTGATTTTGAGTGTTTTTGCAGGACCGGTCTCTATGGTTTTGACAATTGGATCTTCTATATCAGCAGTGAACAAATCTGTCCATAATTCTGTGTTATTCAATATAAATTTCAGATCTATTATCATCATTTATCCCTTCTATTTTCACATCAGCTGGATATTGATTTTGCAGAAAAATTTCAAGGAAAGTATCTTCATCAACTGTACTATTTGATAGAGTTGTGTTTATGGTGCAGATGGGATAGGCAATTGTTTGTGTCAAATATTCTTTCTCTTCCACCCATATAGGAATATTTTATGTTACCAAAGGTTGAGCGGGAGGGTATAGAACAATTTGCTTTTGGGATAGGCCATCAATCACAGTTATGTTGTCCGCCCTACAACCAATATATGCATTTGTTGTGGCCAACCAATGCCTTCCCAAAATAAGAGGGTACCCATTAAATTGAGACTTGGTTTGAAGGACTAAGAAGTCATTAGGGTACTCCCAAGACTCAATAGAGATTATGACATCTTATACCATCCCTTCAAGTTTGACTATGGATCTATATGCAAGTTGAAGATAGTGGGTGTATCTCTCAAGGATCCTTGAAGGTTGAGTTTTTACATAGTATCTTTGGTCATAACATTAATGGCAACCCCTAAATCAATAAGAGTATTATGGATCAAGGTTTTGTTGATGTGAACATTCACTAAAGGGCTTCATGGATCCAAGTACTTTGGTAAAATTAACTTTCAAAACATAAGGTCACCTAGTTGTCCTATAACATTTATGGTGGGGGCATCCTTCCTTTTTCTACTTGTCCTTTTAATGCACTCTTCTTTGATAAACCTATTGAAAATAGGTACATCCTTGAGGGCTTGTAAGAGAGGTATTTTTATACACAAACTTTTAAGTTCCCCTAAAATTTATTTCTCTTCAGAGGTATAAGTTTTCTTTTCATTTAATCTTCTAGGGAAAGGGGGAGTTTGTGGTTGAGGTGAGGTAATATATTCTTTCTCAGATTCTATATCTTCTATGAGCTTTGGTTGTTGTTTTAAGACTTTTCCTAATCTAAGAATGATCTATTGTACTTCTAAGGAATAAGTCTAAAAAGTTGTTTCACCATTGTACACAGGTTGAACTTGCTTGTTATTTGGAGCAAGTTGAGCAAGTAACTGAGGTTGTTTCGGAGGAACACTATATTGAGTAGTGTTATTGGTTTGAGGAGGAGGAGGAGGCATTAATGTAGGTTGCTGAAAATTTTGTGGCCTCCATCCTTGTAGAGGTTGACTCCATTGATAGCTTTGATTTTGTTGCATGCTAGGAAAAGATTGATATGGAGGAGGAATTAGAGGTCCTTGATATTGCCAAGGATTTGGGTTTGTGCAAGGAGAGAGATTATATCATAGTTGAGGAGACAATTGAGTATTATATGCACCAAATTTTTGAGCGGGATTGAAATTAAAACCTGTTTGGAAGGGTCTTGGTGCTCCAGGCCTCTTTTGATTGATGAAGTATAGTGGTTCCACATTCTCCTCTGCTCCTCAAAATGTAGCTTTCAATCCTGGCAAAAAAGGACATTTTTCATTTGGATATTTTTCTTCGCAAATACCAAAAAAATCTATAAGGTCTAGAGGACACTCATTTCTAGGATGTTTTTTAGTGCATTTAGGACAATAAACAACCAATGCATTCTCTGCTTCCTCCTGTTTCTTTTTTGTCTGCAAGGTATTCATTTGCATGGCTAAAGAATACAAAATATCAGTTTTCATATATTCTATTAACCCTCCTAATCCATTCTTCATATGAGATGTAGGGTTAAAAGATTAAGATTCCAAACATCTATTGCTTCTACCTTTCTTTCTTGAGGACCTTGAGTGGTTCTTGAATATTCTTTTGATATCATCTAGTCCAATTGATAGATATCTCCATTAGATAGGAGATTCAATGTCTCCATCATATCTTCTCTTACCCCTCTGACTAAGACAATCTTGGGTGAGTCTTCATCCTTAGTGCAATTTTGAGCTCTCTTGTAGCTTACTTGAAATCTCTCTTCAAACTATTCTAGAGATTCATCAAGTCATTGTCTCATTTTGAAAATATCATCCCTTGTGTCTCTTGCTCTGCAATAGTCTCTGTATCTTTCACTGAAGGTATTTTTCATTTGATCCCAAGTTGTGATACTATTTCCCTTCGGGATCATGAACCATCTAAGAGATGGATCCTTCAAGGTAGAAGGGAAAAGTTTGAGCTTTTGTTCATCAATAGTATAATCAATTTAGAAACAAGTCCATGAAAATGAGGCAATGAAGAACGATTAATATTTTTCATATTGGCTTCTCCATTGGATTCCCGAATGGGGAACTCATATATATATTCTTCACCATCCATAACACGAGGTGAGGGAGATTGTCCTTCTTCTGAAATATTTTCAAAATCTCTAGCATCCCTTTCCAAGAAACTTTCAAGTGTTTCAAGATCAATCTTTGGATTTCTTGGACCTGTTTTTGGGGTGGGGGGTTTTGGAAAAAAAAATTCCTTTCCTATCTCTATGTCTAGTCATTCATGAAATTAAAAAGAAAGTGAACATTGTTTTTTTTTTCTTTTTATATAATGCAAAAGAGTGTGACAAGGAGCTACCAATACTCACACGAAATGAATTCACTTGTGTTGTTACACTACATAAATTCTATAGTGAGGTTGGCCTTATGACTAAGGTACCCTTTTTACTTCTCTAGGACACACACAGAAAAGCAAAAATGAAAATGATATGCATACTCCAACACCTCCCAGACAACAGTGCCAAAAACTGATGGCCCTCGGAATAGTAATAATAATATTGTTGTATCTTTGAATTCTTACTTTACTTTGTCAACCCGAGGTTCGTACAAACTTAAGAGGTGTTATGCAATTTGTATGCAGTTGTACTTGTTGGTAGTAATGGTCTGAGATTTATCAAAGGTTGAAATGCATGAATTGGTGCAGAAATTGAGCTAACAAAAAGAAACTCTAAACTATTTCTTGAAGGGGAACAAACCAATCTAAAAGTACAATTAATTCTAGATTGCAGAAAGGAAATCTAGTCTAATAATAGGAAATAAAGCATGCTAAACTATGAAGATCAAAGAAGAAGATGAATGTATTCTAGTGCATAACAAAATTGTAACTAAAGAGATGTTGAACTAATGCATGAATAAAACAAACTACTTTATGTCTAATACTTTGATCAATGGAAACCATATGTGTTTTTATAGTTTATTGATGTTTTCATGAAAATAATATTAAGATAAAATGAAATTTAAAGCTAAAACGGTCCTACATGAAATTTCTACAGGAACTGTACAATTTCTACAGGAACTGTTCAATTTCTACAGGAAACTCCTACAAGAAGCAAAAATGAGGCCTATAAAGGTAGTGTAAGTCCTTAGAAGCATCAACAAAGCTAGAATATAAATAAATGAAATGGATCTGAGGTTCTTGGCCTTGGGAGGCACCTAAGAGTGCTCCAAAAGGCTATTGAACATTTCTACAGGATGCCTGCTATAACTAACCAAATCACTAATAATATTGACAGAAACTAGAATTAATCATGCAAAACTATATTAAGCTTCAAAAGAGAATGAAATTCTATCTAATCACTAATTAACATACATGAAAACTACAAAAATTGCAACGGGGTCCTTGAGCCCTCTTGAGTGGGACCTACCCAAGAAGCACAAGGAGCCTTGATAAAACTCTAATGAACTGAAGGAAAAACCATCTTTATTTCATTAAAAATAGGAATACATCAAGAGAAAAAAGATTGTAAGTCTTCAACAAAAGTCTTCATAAAGTTTCAATACAATGCTCTAAAAAATTGTATCTCTTCCTCCCCTTTCTCTCCTAGACTAGAGATCTATATATAGCTTGAGAGTTCGGCCTCCCTTCTTAGATCGAGTAGAGAAGTGGATAAATGAGGGATCTCAACCAATTACATATGTATTTCGAACTATTGTTGATCATGAGTGGTCATTAATGCACAAGGAACGCTCTAGAGGTAGGTGGGGACAATGCCCCTTGATTCTTGGCTGCCAACTCTTTGAGGGAGACAAAATCCCTTGTTTTTAGGAGGTTGGCACCCTTGACTTATGAAGTTCGACCTACTTGGTGCTATACACAACTTTTGGCATAAACATTAGAGAAAAAAGACATGTTATACACAAAAATCCACCTCAAAATACATTTACTGAGCAACATGCAAAAATATCCACGAGTTACTATTAAATATGGTCAAAAACAAATATTAAGTCATATTGTGGTGGAAAAATGTGTCAAAGATGAGCCTTTGTAATAGTAAATAATTTGGATCACCACATGGTGACTTAGAAATCCTCAATCCTTGGTCAACACATGGAAATTAACCTAGCTACTAACTTGGTAGACACAAGGCAGGGTATATGTAATCTTAAATCCTTGGTTGGCACATGGCACTTGAATGGCACTTGATTTGGTTGTTGACTTAGTGGAGATAGAAAAGGTATGTTGACCTAGACTAACTAGGAATATGACTTTTTACTCAAAATATGTATAGAAAATAAACACGGAGATACAATAAAACTTGACTTCTATTAATAAAGAGAACCTGTTGAAACTGTAAAACCGTAGACCGAAACAAACTTGCTCGAATGGTGGCAGCTTATCTCTGAGAAGAGATGTGACATCTATGCTCATTCGCAAGAATATGACTAAAATGAGGCTCCAAAGTCCTTTTTAACATAAAACATAAATTAGAAAACCCTAAACATCCAAAATCCTAACCCTAGAAGATGAAACGCCAAAAGGTTTGTGGGCCCTGATGGGGGTAGTTGATACGTCAAATTCTCGAGGGCATAAAGTTTTCATATGATCTCCATTTGGGATGCTCAATACACATTTGGAAAGGCATATCCGAGGAGTACATATTCCTTTCAAACTAACATTTGCCTCTGGCTACATTTTAAGCGATTTTGAGTGCAAAAAACGTTGTTTAGGGCCTCAAAACAGCCCCAGAAGTTTGGGACCCGAAAAACTGTAAATAAAACTGTCAAAATGGAAAATTTTCTTTGGGCCAATGTAATAGGTGGGTGGCCATTGATATCCACCTGGATAAGTCCTCCCCCCTTAGGAAGCAATGGTTTCCATTGCATTGAAATCCCCCATCAGATGGGGAAACTTTTGTTGAACTTGGCCCTATTTGAGCCACTTTCCTTGGTGAAAGAGTTTCCCTGCTTTGACAACTCGATAAAGTTGGATCCTCTGCTGGCAAGTGCCCTTAATCTGAGTGTCCCTGATCTGATCAATGACTAGTTATTCCATGCATTCAGGGTTGAGCTCTTTCAATGTAAACTACTTTATGATCTTCGATGTGTCAAAAAATGGTGGGAAGTATAGTCGAAGGAGGTCCACATTGAACATTAGGGTAGACCAAGGCAGGGGGGAATACTTAGCTCAAAATAATTTTACCCACAGCCTTGGTGATGGTGTAAGGTCCATAGCGAAGCTAACTAATCTTTTGATGGGGTCGTGTAAGGTGTTCTTTCTACAAATGCAACCAGGCCTTGTTTCCCACCTGAAACCTGTGTGACACCTGATGTTGATCATGGCGTTCTTTGTACTTAGCATTGGATTTTTGTAAAATATCATGGACCTGTTGCAGGATGTGCTGAATTCATTCAATGAACTTGGTGGCTTTGTTGGCCTCAGATTGAGCATGGAATGATTTTTCCTGTGTGGATGTAAGGGGCAACACGACATCAGTAAGACCCAATGGTTGAAATCCTAACCCCACCTGAAAGGGATTGTGGTCGGTCGAGCTATGAAGGGCTCTATTGTAGCTATGTTGAACATAGGGTAGACTCTCATCCCATGTGTGCAGATGTTTGGAGTTGTACATGTGCAAGATATGCACGATCATAATGTTGATGACCTCTATCTGGCCATCATTTTGGGGGTGGAAGTTGGTGGATTTGATGAGCTTGGTGTCCAATAGTGACTAGAGGTTGTTCCAAAATGTTATTAGGATCATGTTGTCCTAATCAGATATGATGGTTTGTAGTATCCTGAAGTTTACCCACACCCATTCGAAGAAGAGATTGATAGTGGCCTCTGTTGTGATATTCTTCTTGCATGTTGTTGGTATGGCCTTCTTAGAAAATTGATCAATCACCACAAAAACACGGTCATTTCCCTACTTGGTTGAAGGAAGGCCCGACATGTAGTCCATCAAGATGGATTCTCGTGGCTTGTCGAGAGTAGGAAGAGGGGTGTACAGGCCTTTCTTCTTAGTGGATCGTTTGGAAATGGCACATGTAGTGTAGGACCTGATATACTTGTTGACATCCTAACACATTTTTGACCAATAGAAATGCTTATGTAGTACTACCACAGTCTTTTCCATGCCAAAATGTCCTGCCATCCGACTATATAGAGCTTCCAAAATCAACTTCACACGCTTGCTTGAAGGAACATAGAGGTGGACCAAATGGCATAACAGTTCGTTCTGAAGATAAGAGTCAGTGACAGTCGTGCCTATGCCCAACATCTGGTAAGTGGTAGTGAAGTGAGGATCATTCTTGTAGAGTCAAGGCCACTTGGATGCTTCATGGTCATAGGATTGGAGCATCGTGGTTAAGGCTACAACCAGAGGTTGATTGAGGCAGTCAACGACACGATTGGTGTTCCATGTCTTATATTTGATGTTGAGATGGAACTGTTGCAAGTATGTGAACCACTTTTGATGGCAGTCGTTCTACAATTTGCCTTGTGTCTGCATGAACTGCAGAGGCTTATGATTAGTGTGGATGATTATCTCCTTATCGATAATGTAGCGCTTCCATTGTTCGCAGGCTTGTACAATGGAATATATTTATTTGTCATAGGTGGGGTACTTACGGATGACATATGATAGTGTCTCACTATGATATGCCACTGGATGGTCATGTTAAGTGAGAACTGTGCCCACAATATAGTCTGAGGCATCGATCAATCTCAAAAGGTTGTTGAAGATAGGGTAAGGAGAGTACTGGAGCTGAGCATGAGAAATTTTTCAGATCATCGAATGCTTGTTTTTGTGGCTTACCCCACACAAACTTTGCCTTACCACCACCCTTGGTCACTTGGTTGAGGGCCCATGCAATATGGGAGAATCCCAACATGAACTTGCGATAGAAGTTGGAAAGTCCGAAGAAACTTCGAATATTTGTTAGTGTGGTTGGGGCTGGCCAGTCACAAATGACTTGGATCTTGGTTGGATCCACATGCACACCATGTTCATCAACAGTGTAGCCTAGGTATTGGACCTTGTTCATGTCAAAGGAGCATTTTTCCAAGTTAGCATATAGCTTGTGTTGTCGCTGAGTGTGAAGGACCTGCTCAATATGTTGCAAGTGTTCTGCCCAATTCTTACTGAAGATGAGGATATCATCTAGATATACCACCAAAAAATAATTGGTGAAAGGCCGCAATATATCGTCCATCAATCACATGAAATTTGTTGGAGCATTTTTCAAACCAAAGGGCATGACTAGCCATTCGAAAAGACCTTATTTGGACTTGAAAGTAGTCTTTCGTACATCAATCTATTCTATTGAGACCTGGAGGTAGCCAGACTTTAGGTCAATCTTACTGAAAAACTTGGCTCCCTTGAGCTAGAAAAGAAGGTCGTCAATTCAGGGAATTGGGTACTAGTTACTAACTATGATTTTGTTTAGAGCCTTGTAATCAATGTAGAGTTGCCAAATCCCATCTTTCTTTTGCACGAGTACAATTGGGCTTTCGCAGGGTGAGGAGATGGGTCAGATGTGCCCATTTTGAAGCAACTCTTGGATCTGTCGCTCAATTTATTCCTTTTCCATCAGAGAGAAGTGATAGACTGGCCCATTGGGTAGAGGTGCACAGGGGTTAGATCAATTGAATACTTGATGTGATAGTGCAGCGGTACCCCGGTGGGTGAGGAGAAGATGTCTTTGTATTCTTCCACAATCTTATCCACCTGCTTATGCTACGTGGAGAGGCCCTCTACAGAGGCCATGGATGTGGCTGCAACCTTCTGTTCACTTTGAGAGTGAATCATGAAGAAGAAAAATTTCATGGTCTAGGAAATGATCTTCCTGCATTGCTTAGTAGAGATCAAAGAAATGGCGATAGGCGGAGCTACCTCTAGTATCCTATACAATTGTCTACCCAAAGTAATAATAACACTGTGAAGTCTAGAATCGTATATAGCATGTCGTTTCCACAAATGGTTAGCCTAAAAGAACATCACAAACTTCAAGGGGGGAAATATCGTACAATACCTCATCCTTGAAGGACTTGATTTCGTAGGGAAGATGACACAGTTGGTTGACACGAAGATCTCTTCCTTGGTGGAGCCACCCAATGGTGTAGGGTTGTGGGTGTGGTGTCTTCAATAGGTTCAACCATTTGATGACCTCTACTAAGATCATGTTCTTTTGACTTCCGCTATCGATAATTAAATGCAACAGAGCACCCTTCACCCACATCTGCGAGTGAAAAAGGCACCCATCTTTTTCTGGTTCTACTGGATCACTTGGTTGAACCTTGATGGTAGCGATAGTGGCATTGGGTTCTACATCAATGATTTGCTTCCCCTTGTCTAGATCTTATTTAGAGTCGGAACCTGCCTCTATTTCTTAGGCTTTCAACTCGGCTAACAATGACTGCTTCGAGTGACATTCATCAATGTTATGCCAAGGGATTTCATGGAATTCACACCACTTCCCAGTGTTTTTCTTCGTCTTCTCATTACCCTTCTTTGTTTGTGACTTGGAATGGTTTTCCTGAGGGGGTCCATCCTTGCTCTATACTTTTTTTTATGGGTTGGGGGCGTATTTTCCCTGCTTTTGCTGTGAGGAATTTGCAAATTCGAACTCTAGCTTCCTCTATTTAAATTTCTACTCTATTTTGACAGCATATCGATAAGTCATGCCCAATGATGATATGTCCAGAAACTCCATTTCTAGTTGGATCTGTCTATGTAAACAACCACTGTACTTGAGAACCATATGTTGTTCGAAGTCTTTGATACCTATCTTGGTGCGCAAAGTATGGAAGATATTTGTGAACTCTGGTACTGTCTGGTCCCTTTCCTACCGCATTGTGGTCCATTTCATACATTGTGGTCCATTTCGTACACTGGTCATTGTAGCTTCCAACAAGGTAGTATTGTTCCATAATAACATCCCTTAAAGAATACTAAGTGGGTGTGACTAAAAATATTGCAGATTCCTCAGTGGCATTTTTCTTACAGTAAGTCTCCCACCAATCCTTGACATGGGGGAAAACCTTAAGGAGCACAAAGGTAATCTTTTGTCTATTGGAAAATTATGGACCGAAAAATACCCTTCTAGCATATTCAACCATTTATCTACAAGATTTGCATCTTTCTAGCCTTCAAATAAGGAGATATCAAAATTGACTTGTACCTTGAATGGGGCGACGCCTCCAAAGTGGTCACTTGATGAAGACGCATCGCCTACTGGCAACCATCGAAGGATCTGTGCAAAGTTTTCCATCATCTCATTCCTTTGTCACTTGAGGGCTTCCTCGAGCAATAGTTTAAAAGGATCTCCTACTCCATCATATCTCTTTTCTTCTTCCATGGGAGGTCGTTATGATCGGTGGGGATGGTCTTGCAAAGTCTCAACTACTTTGAGTCCCAACTCCTTGTACCCTGACCTCATTGAGGACATGCATAGAGAAACAAATAAAAAGCAGGTCGCTTTGATACTACTGATCCAGATTTATAAATGGAATGAAATGAAATACAAATGTATAGCAAAGAAACACACAAAGATACAATAAAACTTGACTTCTATTAATAAAGAGAATCTATTGAAACTATAAAAATGTAGACTGAAACAAACTTTCTCAAATGGTGGAAACTTATCTCTGAGAAGAGATGTGATGGTTATGGTCATTCATAATAAGATGAGTACAATGAGGCTCCAAAGGCCTTTTTAACATAAAACATAAATGAGAAAACCTTAAACATCCAAAACCTAACCTCGGGAGAAGAAACACCAAAAGGTTTGTGGGCCTCGATGGGGGTAGTTGATACATCAACTTCCTGAGGGCGTAACTTTTGCATACGATCTTTGTTTGGGGCGCTCGATACACCGTTGGAAAGGTATAGTTGAGGAGTACATATTTCGTTCAGCCTAGAATATATATTTTAGTACATGCCAGGCACTGCTGAGCCCAAAAAATGTCGTTTAGGGCCTCAAAATGGCCCCAAAAGTTTAGGATCTGAAAAGCTGTAAAAAAAACTGCCAAAATTGACACTGTTCTTTGAGCCAATGGAATAGGTGGGTAGCCATCGATATCCACATGGATCAAATATACATCAGCCTGGAAATCCTCAATCCTCGGTTAACACATGGAAATTTACCTAGTTGAAAAGTTGGTAGACACATGGTAGGGTACATTAACCTAGGCTAACTTGGCACATGACTATGGAGAGGACATTCATGATGACTAGGCATAGGGGGCATGGTGACATGGCAATCCTAAATCCTTGGTTGACACATGGAAATTAATGGTTGATGACTTAGTGTACATAATGGTAGGGTATGTTGACCTAGACTGGTTGGAACATGACTGAGCAGAGGATGTGCATGATGACTGGGCATAAGTGCATGGTGACATGGTAGTGAAAATTTAAACAAGGTTTGTTCAGGGAGTATCCATGGAGGATCATCTTGAATAAACTATTACAAAAGTTGAGATTTATTTCACATAGATAATTCAAGAACATTTTACATTGAGTAATGGTATAAAATTCAATCCTCCCAATCCAAGGGTCCAAATCATAGGGAGAAAATCTAACAGTCGTTGAGTCCTTGAATTTTGAAGGCCACAATTTGGCTTCGAGTGTGGAATCGAGAAGATGAAGGCTTGTTGGGAAGATATTTTCATGAGGAAGAGTTTTGGCATGATTCCATAGGATGTCTCTTTCGATATTTGTTATAGAAATCAAATTAATAATTAAGATTGTGAATTGGAAACTTATCCATTTGAATTGGAACATCAACTTCCTTGGGTGATAACTTGGGTTCTCAATGTCAGAATTGAGCAAACAAAGGCTCATTGAAAATTATTTTTCTTGGGGAAGAGTATGTGCATGGTTCTAAAGGTTAATTCCTTTATCATCCTTCCCCAACATTAAATTATATTTAGCTTCATGAAGGCACAAATTTATCCTGTTTTATTGGAAAAATGGGTATCACGTGTCTATTTTTAGCAAGTCTATTTTGGGATTTGGTTTCTAAAAAGGGGGGTATGAATTTGGGTGGTGGAGAGAAGGAATAACAGAAGGAGGAGGACTCATGAAGTGTTGTAAAATTTTGGGTAGCCAAGGCAACTAAGGAGATAGAGGCATAATAAGAGCATGACAAGCATACAAATCTTAGAGATTTAGACTAAAGTATTCATCACTCAAACTGTAAGTTTGTCCTTTTAGTGTTTGTGCCTATTTATTGGTATCTCACCCCTCTTTTGTTCTTAAGTTTGGAGGTTGTAACAATGAATCTTGTAAATGACTTAGTCATATTGATAATATTTGGTGGGTCTTCCTCCTTAGTATTATATTGTTGAGTTATTGAGATATATGATGTGAGACATTCAATGGTATTGTCCTCCTTGTCCATTTGTACATAAAGTAAATATCTAAAAGGTATTACAAATTTTCCAGCTTATCACAACAAAGTTTATGAATTTTTCTCCCTTGCAATCAATAAAACAAAATGTGTCTTCTATCCTAGGCTTAATCCATGGTTATTTCCTTTACAAGGTTTGTTTCTAAGTATTGGATTTGTTTCTCATAATACTTGACATATTTTCTTTCTTATTGATAAATGTTAGAGACTACCTTTCCCTTTAAAATTCAAGATATTTATATGATTCTTTGGATATCAACAACTTCCTTACTCTTTTCTATTTGAAGATATTTATTTATCTTCATATATTCTAAATATTCCACCAACATTTGATAAATGTCTTGTAGTGAGGGATAAAGGTGTCCCAAGGGAAAGGTCTCCAACTTGTTTGTGCTTCTTCTCTTGTGAACTTGTTCATCTTACTTTCATGAGTCCCGTTTTCATACCAATGCTTTATAAACCATTTTCTTTTGCCTTTTACGAGCTTCATTTAAAAAATAGAGTATGAGATCTTTTATTGAAATCTTTCTTTTTTCAAGTTTGATTGGTGAAGCCACTGCTAAGGTGATAGTGGTCAAGAAGCTTTGCAAAAGTTAAGCTTCATTAAAAAATAGAGTATGAGATCCTTTATTGAAATCTTTTTTTTTTCAAGTTTGATTGGTGAAACCACTGCTAAGGTGATAGTGGTCAAGAAGCTTTGCAAAAGTTAAGCCTCACTAAAAAAATAGAGTATGAGATACTTTATTGAAATCTTTCTTTTTTCAAGTTTGATTGGTGAAGCCACTGCTAAGGTGGTAGTGGTCAAGAAGCTTTGCAAAAGTTAAGGGATTACTCATCTGTTCCAAGAACTAAAACAACAACCAAAGTGGCCTTCAGATGCCATGGCATCATTCCTCTCTTGAGGGGAACTTCTTGGGGGATAACATAATCGATGGCATTGGTGCCACGAGAAAGCAAGTTATGTTGGCTTCGTGGATGTGATTGGCTTTTATGAATTGGCTAGTACATAAGTTCAAACATGAAACTTTCATGCATGTGTAAAATGTCTCCTAAAATCAAAACCACCATATATGTACTTACTAGCCGTGTGCCTCACTTCTTCTCCACCCTTCTTGGCATTAAATAGAAGTGAATGTATACCTCTCTCTAACTCGAAGAATAGCTAGATATCCAAGAAATAAGTACGGTTCTTTGAAGCAAATTGATTTGTCATCTAGGGTATGGGAAATATTCCATGTGCTTATATTTACTTCAGGTATTTATGTGTGCGTGATATACATCAATATTTCACCATATAGTTTGAGTAAATATAACTTTGGGATGAAGTTTTGGAAGGGGGAAGTATGTAATACATCATTGTTTTTCCTTGTTAAATTAGGATTTGTGTGAGTTTATTTTGATGTTCTAATGTTTATAAGACTTGATCTTTTGTTGTGGTATTAGATGAGTCATCTGTAATGATGAAGGCTTAATTGTATATAGGCATATTTCAATTGTTTCTTTACATAGATGAATATGATATGAGATATGGGTAAGATATGATAGTTAAACTAATTTATGAATAAATGTACCAAGCTTATGATTTTACATGTCATTGATGCACATGACCACAAAGCATTATGAGTGAATCATGATGTATAACACATGTATGATTTGACTATTGCATTAAGGGTAATTATGAGTAAGATATGCATCTAGTGATTATATGATGTTCATGTTTTGAATGGTATACTCTATTACCTGATACATATAATCATTGATGTTAATTATATTGCATATATATGATTTATGATATTTATATATTAGTCACGGGGTGATAATGGTTTGATACATGTGATTTATTATGCTATGATTTGATGTCTTGTTGTTATGATGTGAGTGATAGCTTGATAGGCCTGGCCGTTTGATGGGCCCTAAGGTTGGTTCAATAATAGATCTTATGGGTGCCCATACCCATGAAGGATCTTAATAAAGTACCATAATATGGGTTGGGGATGGGATTTGACACAACCATTAATTCTATACCAACTATTTTAGATTCATGAAAATCCTTGGGGCTTTTTTGTATTTGGAGCCTTGGGGATTTTTATATATTCAGAGTTTTGGGGATTTTTTATATAATGGGAGTCATGAGGTAGCCCAATTTCTCAAAAGATGTGGAAAAGGCTAGAGTTATACTCACACTTCCCTAGAGTTGTGGCGATGACTTTTAATGCTTGTTGCATTCTCAAGTGGGATGAATTGTTATGTTCATTCTAAGTTGATATATAGGAGTAGTCTTAGTAGAGGGACTCGTGCTACGATGAGGAAGATCATTCAACCACCAAGAGCAGATAGTTGGTGACTATAAATAATGGAGAATGGATGAAGAGTGGTTGGTGGATTGTGTATATTGGTTTCTTGTAATGGTGGAATATGAATGATCAGTTGCTTGAGTTATAATTATGCAAGTGTTGTTTGGATTATGATTGGCTTGAATCTGTATTTTGTATTACCATCTTGCATTATGAAAAGCAAGTAATAAACTTAGCAAGTAATAAACTTTGCATATTTGCATTATTAGTGTATGTGTGGACCTACATGTGAAAGCTACACATGTATGCCTTCACTTACAAACTACTATAAGTATACTTAAAGAGCAATTTGGTTGATGCATTCTACTTATTAAATGGTGCACTTTGGTTGTTGAGTTCTACAAAATAAGTAATGAAAGTGCATTTAAAAGGACTAATTATATACTAGATTAATTATTAAATGGGAAATAGTTAATATAGGTGTAAATTGATTAAAGTTTAAGTAAGGGTTAATTAGATGCATGCATGGGGTAATTGGAAAAATGCATGGAAAGGGTAATTGTCAAAATGCATGCAATGGAGCACTTGTCATGTCAAGGTGAAGTAATAAAATAATAATTTATGATATTTTGAGTTATTTAAGGGAGAGAAAGGACTTTTAGGGGAGCTTCTACACATGCTATGGATTTCATTTGTGGTAAATTTTAGTAGAGTTATGTTGATGAAAAGGGGTAGTTGTATGTTTGATCATGGTTAGAGTTATTAGCATGTTGCAGTTAAAATTGATTGTTGTATGAGATTATTGTGTGAGATGTGTTGTATGGTAACTCTAAGAAATCATTGAGCGATTTGCTGAGAGATTTACTGAAGTGTGGGCATCATGAGTAAGGAAATTATTGATGTATGAGAACTATGCTAAATGATTGTTGATATCTAAGGGATTAAGCTAGTGTAGACTTAGTGATTGTGGGTACAAAGGCCCTCAATTTATTGATTGAGGGGTTTGGTTGGGAGGAGAGTCCTCATGTCCCCCATAATTAGTGCTAGATTTGGAGCTATTGGTTTGCTAAGGTTGATTTGTTCAAGGAAAGTAATTCAACTAAAAGGGTATATTCTTATTATTATTACTTTTTTCCTACACAGGTATGCCTAAAATCATTTTCCTCTTAATTTTAAAAATTTCAAAGAAAGTTTGAAAAATTGGTAGATCCCTATTATGCGAATAATAAATTTCCTATAAAATCTTTGTTATGTGAACGATTAATTTTGTATCATTGCAATTTTCCAATTATCAGTTAAACAAGCAACAACAACAACAAAAAGTTTTCAAGTTGTGCTTTAATGAGAAATTTCACAAAAGAGTTACGAGTAAATTTTTAGGACTACAATGGGTAATGTAATGTATGATGAGTGATGCTACTACAAGGGAGAAGAGCATTGCATCTTTCTAATCCTCGTCGACAATAATAAATTCAAGGTTAGTAGAAGTAACACCAAAACCAATTTTAAAGGTGAAGAATAAAATAAATTTGTGTTCAATCAATCACTCTGATAAACTTTGTAAGGAAACATTATATTGCTAATATAATGTCATTGACTCATCTTCAATGTCCCAATAAAGAAAAGAGGATGAATACAATATAGACTTGAAGGTATGGTGACTCCAAATAAATTTCATGTCCTTTTGGTAGCAGCATTGTTTCTAGGTAATGCATATTATATGCACTCTACATAAAAATATAATTGCTTCCTATTAAAGAAAATGCAAACTTGAATGTAACTATTACGATAAGCTTTCAACATCTCTATTTTCTTTTGATGTAGAGACTTGTTTCTATAAAAAAATGGCCAAAGTAGAAGTAGTTATGACCTGAAATAGTAGGTATTTGGAAAATTCTATAGTTTTGTATTGAGTTTGATTGAGCCAAGTAGGCTTACATCTAGAAGTACCCATTCCTCTGAAGTAAAATGTCTAACATTTTTTCATACTACCAACATGAAATCATATTTAAGATCTATTATTAAGAGTTATCCATCAAATTGTGATCTATAAATTGTCATGGATATTCCACTGAAACAATTCGTCACAACAGATCTGATAAATAACTAGAAATCTTTACTATTAAGGCTATTTTTTCTTTAGATATCAGACTCTTGATTACTAGTTTTCTTTTAAAAAAACATATGAAATAGTTCAAATGTGAAAAATAGAGAACATAAAAAAATACACACACCATCCACAATTAAACGCAAGATATGTCCTGGGAAACCCAATACGGGAGAAAACCAACTAGAAGGCGAGGTTGTTCTACTCTCTTTTCTCTGGTATAGAAATGATGCAAGTACAAAGAAAGAGGCACTCTCTGTGGAGTTGCCTTTGACCTGTGGCCTGTATGGCTACTATAGAATCTCTCATCCTCTGTTATGCTCACATAATGCCACTCTCAAATGTTTTTCTCAGCTATGGAACAAGATACAATGCGAAAAAATGGAACCCCTTCTCCTCCTAGTGGCCCAGTATTTAACATAGCACGATAACCATCTAAGGGTAGGTTTTTTACTTCCTCAACCCTCAATTGTGATAGGGTTTGGACCTTCTAGAATCTTCTTGAAATTACATGCATGGCTATCCCCATATGCGTGAGTAACTGGGCCTGACGTGGCATCCTCTAGTACCATTTTGGTCAACATAGTAGTTCAACTTGCCTGAGACATAACTTTTGCATACAAACTCCGATTGGCGTATGGTTTGTACCATTGGAAAGTTCTCAAAGTATATAACACCTTCAGGGGTATGTGCATAATTTTCGGACACCAGAACCCCAGACAACATCATTTGATGCCTCAAAATGACTTTGGAAGGTTCCAGACCCCAATTTTCCAAATTGTAACCTACCACTAAAAGACCCTAGAGGCTGATTCCTCCAATTTTTTCCACTGTGAAAGCATCAAAATAGATGAAAAATAATATAATGATCCAATCCGGATGAAATTGCATCAAACAAATTTACAATAAATTTTTGTGAATGTACAAGTTATCTGTCAAAACATAGGATGGCCAAACTAAACATTGGAATGTCAAAGCATAGAACAAAAATGAACTAAAAAATGGTGTTACCACTGGTGCCATTGCCTTTTTGAAAGGAAGGATGTGAAGGCATTAAATTGGAGGAGGATTATAATGCCAACATAGGCAAAATCTTGTACCATTTGAGATTTTTTTGTTTGGTTAACACAATTTGGTTTTGAGAATTCAAACAAGAGAAATTGATTTTGCTAAGAGTTTTGAATTTGAACATGTTTTGCTCACTCAGAGTTCAAAATCCTCACTTTCTATATTTTTGATAATTCAGCTTGTTATACATATGCATTTGCTTAGTGAGGGCTAATATTTGTCAAGATAAGAGCACCATTTTATTATATTGGAAAAACCTATGAGATCATCTAAACTCAAATTTGGTAAAAGTAGAGAATGAAAAAGGATGGAATACATCTAGCTAAATTTCAGATCATGTTGGATATTTTCACCCATTCGATGCATTTTCATGAACTGGATCACTACCAAGACTTAAATGTTGGATTCTTAAGTAGAGAAAAATAGGGAAATTCATTTCTTTCACTGCAAATTTCTATTTTATTTTTGTTGAAAATTCAAAACATTTGAAAAATAAAGCATAGAATTGCAGTGAATAGGATTGGTTGGAAAATGTATGATCAACCAACAACACAACTACCATTTGGGCAAATTTCTATTACAATAACAATATAATAAA
>ML783105.1:454776-466291 GCA_009831015.1 Picea engelmannii
GGGCATTTTTTCTGACCAATTTTGCCTTAAATCTGATTAAAAATTGTTGAAATTGCAGAGTTGAGTTATTGAGTCTATACAATGTGAATGCTCAAAGGTTTTTAAGGATGCTAAATCCATTTATACATTCAAAAATGCAATTTAAGCAACAAAAAACTCTAATTTTACCCACAATTATATAGCCAGATAATTGTCTAAAAGATTCAAAATGTAAAACTTCTTATTCTAAAACTAAAACACCATTTTAACATAAACAATTTTCCAAAAAAACCAATATCTCTTCTCAAAACCTATCTCCAATAAAGTCATATATTTTTTATAACATTTAATCTTATCTCATACAAAAAACTAAATATTACCGCATCTATAACACATTTTCTTAATATTACCTTAGATTAGATCTCAATTTCAAAATATTTGTTACACTACCAACCTTCCTAACCTTTTAACTCAACAAAACTATAATGATCTTGGAAAGTTTCTCTTAATGATTTTACACTAAAAAAACAAAATTATAAAGAATTAGAAGTAATCCCTTACCCTCTTAAGGTCCATAAACAAATTAAATTTGTGAAAATTAATCATCATCTTATTAGTCCTTGCCAAAGCAGGACTATAGCAATGAGTTTTCGTTGACTCTGTATTAGTTAGGAATTGACTAACAAAAATTTAAGACTTTGTTATAGTTAAACTTTGGATTTTGAATTTTATTATTTTGTTTAAATATTTATATTTATTTATCTCTAATATGATTGGGTAATTTTTTAAGGGTCTTATTGTAGAAAGGACGGCGCCATCGCATTAGACCGCTTTATCAACTTTATTCACGGGGATAAGTTTAACAAAGACTTATTGGACTAGAGCCACTTTAATAAATGCAAAAATTCTAAAGTAATTAATGTATAAGGGGTAATATGTTTTGTATTAAAAGATTTATGAGCCTTTATATAAAGACGAGTTATCTACTTCTATTAAATAAAGACTTGTTCGTGCCAAAAGTAGGAGAAATATGGGCTCTAATATCAAAGTAGGAGAAATAATATATATAAGGATGGTGCCATCACATCAGACAAGTTTATCAACTTTATTCATGGGGATCAGTTTAACAAAGACTTATTCGACTAGAGCCAGTTTAATAAATGCAAAAGTTCTAAAGTAATTAATGCATAAGGAGTAATAGGTTTTGTATTAAAAGATTTATGAGCCTTTATATAAAGACGAGATATGTACTTCTATTAAATAGGCGTACGTTAAGGTTCGTAAAAACCATTAATGGAAGTCGCCATCTGATGCATTAATGAAATGATGCAGATGGCTCGATCTGGTGCATTGATTGTTTGGCATATCTGGCCGGCTGGTTATTAGCTACTTCATGTATGCCTCCTTTACCATACAACCACGGAAACAGTTATGCTTTAGCATACAACTCTTTACAGTTGCACTTCAACTTCATGTTGGATGAATCGACCCTTTCACACCCCACATTGCAACTGTTGAACAACTGCGCTCCAGCCTCCTACGCCTCTTCGCAAACGTGACTTGCCTGGTCGAAGCGTTAGCATACAACAGGGGAAGGGAAAAGTTCCACCCACAGGCAATCCGATATTACAACAACAGGTGACTGCCATCTATAGTCTCTCTCGTCGGTAAACAATCTTTTTGTTTTCTCATGGAAATTGTTTGTAACCCAAACTGCACTCGTTTTCTGGATTTCTAGCACTGTTTTTCATTCAATTTTATGTTGATGCATTATTTTTATGTTGATGCATGCAATCGTATTTCCTGGCACTTGGCATTAACTATGGTCTGCGTAGCACACAACCTTAAACCATTGTTGTCGGTAGTGGCCCTGATAAAAAACCTGCAAGCCAACTATGTCAAAATCTACGACGTCGATCCCCTTGTTCTCTAGAGAACACCAAGCTGCTCTGAACCATCCAAAACCTTATCTTTCCCATCTGTATCTCGACTTATTAACTCCTTCCTGGAAACAGGAAATTTACTTACCTGGATTGATTTAACGTTTTTCTTAGATTCTTTTCCTTCGGCATCGAGCCTGATATGAAGCAGAGATACAGAGAGCAAGAGAAGAAAGACGGCCAGGAGCAAAGCCATACTATAAAATTGTTGAAACCATTGTTGAGGAGCAAAGCCATACTAGAAAATTGTTGAAACCATACTGATGCTATGCAACTACAACTACAATCGTAAGTCATTCAATCAATCGGCCAGTGAAAGCATTTTTTCTCTTTACTCTATATCAAAAAATTGAATTTAGCTTAATCAATCAATCAAAGCCCTGCTTCTCTTTACTCTATATCAAAAAATTGAATTTAGCTTAGACCTCGGTTTGGTACCTTTTTATGCCCGCTCTCTTTGGTCACATACACAAATACCTGTTTACACCAAATCCCTTTGGTATCCCATTTCCAGGAACCAATCCCATTCCTTCCTTCTCTCATTGGATCCACACCTAGAGTTGGATTTGCATCTCAATCCACACAAGCCGAGCTACTTATCAACTATCTTTCCACTTACAATTCTTACTATTATACCGAAAGACTTGACCGAAAATAGGGTAACGAAAGCTCAGTCTCGATCTAGAACTTGAAATTATCAATTTGGATCTAATTGAGTATAGGGCATGAATAACGAATCGGTTACAACAGTTGCATACTTAGGATCAACAAAAATAGGGACCAAGAGAATTCTACAAGAAGCCTCAGCCTAAGCTTCCCCCAAGAATCCCACGTGCAATTTCCCTCCCTAGCATACAACGTGGATTCGAGGAAGAGTTCCCAGATGCCAAATGTCAAGATGAATTCGCATGTCCCTGCCTATTTATAAATTTTAGAATAAAAAATTATTATATTGTCAAAACAATACAGTTTCAATTTGATATAGGCTCTTTCTCTGTTACCTGTAAATGTTGCACAATGAAAAGACAAATAGGACTGGAATGTTTTACCTGTAGACATTTACAACACAAATTTCAATTGTCGACCTTCTTTCAATGATCTTGCATGCAATATATCAAGGCTGATATCTATGATTTTGTCCAACTTGTTCGACTCTGCTCTGTCGGAAAGGTACTTGTCTTGGCTTTGCAAAACACTGTTGAAAATATCATTAACAATGGTGTTAGGATCACTCTTTGATACCTTTCCTCCTTGATTATTTTGTGCCCTATACAACTTAACACAGACATCATTCCTCGCCTCAATCAAATAACATAGAAATAACAAATAAATTCGTGAGCATCTTCCTTCCTTCTAGACCTGAAATGCTTTCCAAAGAGCTTTAAAGAGCTCTGGATCTTCACATGAGAGTCACTATTAGAGATGAGATCGCTATGAACTTCTCCAACAAAGAAAGGGGACAAAGCATACTATGGTTGTTTTCCCTCTTCCTTGTATAAGAGGATTAGCATAGGATGGGAGGAGTTATTCGTTGATATCATGATATAGCTCTACCCACTATACAAAACAATCCTTATCGCCAATAGGAGATAAGCACCCTGGTGAGGTCGGGGAGGGGTAGAAAACGAGAACAATGGGAACTAGGCCACTTTGTTTCACACTCTGGTTTGGTAGGACGCCCAGAGGATTCATGAGTCTAACAAAAACTTTCTAGCGCCTATGACCAACTAGCTTATTCACAGGACTTGGGGACTAATGCATGGCGGAAAAAGAGTTATCTGACAAACCATACCAATGTAGAATCTGACCGACTTTACCTGGTAATGGTTTCATGGGCTGACTATTCATCTCTATGGAGCTAAACTAGCTACCAGAAAAAAAGATGGAAAAACAACATTGTTTTCTTCATATCTCAGACTCACAGACTCACATCACGAAACATTCCACTGGTTCACAGGTCGAGTAGGTTGTAGGTTTAGCACTTATATCTTCATTTAACTGAATTTGAAAATAAAAGAGGATCATCATCAATGGAAGAGATCCTCACAGCGTTTGGCTTTTAGGGAGGGACAAAAGCTAACATTCCGAGACTATACATAACTGGAAGAACCGACCCGAGACTGTACATAACTGGAAGAACCGACCCAAGAGAGAGCTCCTCCTACCTAAATAAAGAAGGGTCTCCACATCAAAATCACGAGCTGCGGATAGGTGTAAGTAGTCAGAGAAAACAAGACACAATAGATCCTTGAAATTGGACACTTGGTTGCGAAAACAGGACATGCAGTTGAAACAAGCCACCATGTGGGACATTCAGTTGTAGAAGCAGAAGCGAGACACGTGGGTGAGGATGTAATAGACTGTACATAGCTCTGTGAAAAGCAATTTGATATCTAACGATATTTACAAATATCGTTAATATATTAGGTAGAGCTCGGGCGACTTCTACACATTTTTTGGAGGCATCCTGTTGACCGCAATTTGTTTCGACAGAGTTATATACGATTTTATTGTCCATATAAATGAACTTGGTCTCATCTGATTTAATTCACCGGCAACACCAAAAGAGTCTATTTGATCCTAAAAAACGTTGAATATGCTCTCAAATATTGTAAATTTGAAGTTTTAATTTTGGTGAAGTGAATATGGTGAGTTAATGTCCTCTCCTCTGCTATTGGGGCGTTATTATTGCATTCGTTACAACAACGTTGAGCCGCTGTTAGGGCGTTATTAATGCATTCGTTACAACAATGTTGAGCCATCATACACGTCATTCTCTTCATTAGGTGGCAGGCAGCGTCTAGACATTAGAAATTTATTCATTGGAGGTTTTAAAAATTAAATATTAATTAAAATATATATTTTAATTCTTCATCCTTTTCTATAATGTTTTAAATATTATTTTAATTATAAATATAAAATTGTAATTTTACACAATTAAAATCAAATTAAAATTATATTCCATTCCTAACTCTACTCTATTTAAATTAAAATTGTATTCGATTCCTAACTCTACTCTATATGTTTTGATACCTATCAATCATCCTACATCATTTTGAGGCATGCCAATCATCCCACATCATTAAAATTACAAATCCATGCATATAAATCTTTTTTTTAAATATACAATGGATCAGATTCTAGTGAAAATGGATCATTTTAAAAGACATCACATTCAAATTGAGATTTAAAATTTTCAGGATTATAATAGTAGTGTTGATCCGGTTTCAGGATTATAACAGGATTTTCACTAGAATCTGATCCATCGTAAATTAAAAAAAAAAAAAAGATTTAATTTAAAAAAAAAAAATTACATGCATGGATATGTAATTTTAATGCCATCAATGGACCACAAAAATCTATTGCAAAGCGATGCCCTCTATCAGGTTATTCTCATCTCCACCGGCATCTGTGTCCTTTTAAATAAATATATTAGGGCCATTAGTCATTAAGTTAATGCTTGCGTATTGGTGGATTGTATCAGTATTGGTTGTGTGAATTGTGAATGTAGTTGTATATTGGAAACAAGCGTGCACCCTAGCGAGCCAGAGCTATTACAGGAGCTTCGGTAATTGACTGTCATGCATTCCTGTATGCCCTACCTATCTACCTGGTAATTATGGGTTTGACATTTATGATGATTTATAGATGTACATTCTTTTCTTTTACCCTCAAAAGAAAAACAAACTTTCTCTAAGCTGAGTTGCGTTGCTCACCCTCGAATATAATATATTATATTAAATATAATTTTCATTTATGCCTTTTTCAATTACATTTTTTCCAATTATATTTACTTTGCGGCAGGGACACCGCTACTACAATAGCACTTCATAAAAAAAATAGTTTTAAAACGGCAAAAAAATTACCTCCTTTTGTATACCAGCTTGTATGGACATGTACCTAGATGCTTTGACTAAATCTTAAGCCTAAAACTATCTTTAAACACTTGCTTCTTACCTCACCCTTTTCTTAGTTGCTCCTCTCGTACAGGGAGATATTTAAACAGGTGAGATATTTAAACAGGGAAATATTTAAACACTTGCTCCAAATTGAATTACAGTGTAAATAAAACATGTTTTTCTAAACTAGTTCAGTACAATAGATTAATCTATTACCTCCAAAGGGATAATGGGGGCATTGAAGAAATCTTGGGCAAAATTGAACCTCTGGTTCAACTTGCTACATGCAGTGGATGACCTGACGCAGTTTATAATAAGATTCCACCTACCAGAACTCTCTACACATGGCGTAACCATCCAAAGAAGTCATCAAGGCATGTCATTTTTCAATGACATGCATCATAATGGGTTCTCTGAGCTGTGTTTTATTGCTTAGTCTGAATAAATGTGATCTGTTCCTTTGTAAACTTTCAGCATTAGATGCAGACCGTTATGACGCCTGATTGCTCTAACTAAACTTTCAGCATCAGATGCAGATCGTTATAACAATTTTTTTTGCAGCAGAGCAAAGACAAACCGTTTAGTCGATTCACCAACTAGTAGGGAGAGCACAAGACTATCCCAAAATGGTTGAGAAAATGGCTAACACCAACATATCGACTTTCTCATAAATTGAAACAAAGAAAGTCGAATGTAGCTTCTCTTCTAGATATGATGCAAAAATACAAAACAAAAAATCAAAACAAACACAATGCCAGGCAAGGAAAATTACAGTTAGAAAAGACAGAAAAGAATGTCAGGCTCCTAGCTAACCCTTGTATGCTAGGGTAGTCTCATCGCTGCTGCTAGTAAGTGTTAGCTATGACACATGGACCAAAACCAAATGCCTTTTCATGCATTTTGCCTCATGTATGCATGCAGGTTCAACCGGCGGCAGGTGCTAGCCTCCGATGTGGGCGTTTATTGGTAGAGTATCAGGATTTTAACTGGTCTCAGGTCCTAGCCTTTCGATGATGAAATGTTCTTTGGAAAGAAAAGATCCAGTTGTTTCATATTGAGCATCAACGACTTCCCTGCCTTGAATATCGCAAAGAAAATTGATCTCATGTACACGAAAGCTAGTCAGCCTAGAGCCAAGCCAAGCATCTTAAAGCATAGTTGAAAATAGTAGCAATTCTTTCTTTTGTGTACCCCTAGTCGAAATTGGTTTGGCTCTGCTGCTAGACGAGTTAACTTGGTCCCGAGTCTGGCTGCTGCCAGCATATCAAACTTTCCAGCAATGTTAGGCCCATGAAAGGAAAATAAAAGCTATCATTTTGAAGGATCGCTGCTACTGAGTTTTGCCAACTCTAATCTCCATAGGGGTCTTTTATGATCTAACACTTTCATAGTTCAATTCTTTAAGTTTGTTTTTCCTTTGGCTAACAGGTGGACCCACGTCTTTTATTTGTGAATCTTAAATAAAGATTCTTCTAGAAAGTTAAACTAGATGTACAATTTGTAATACCAAACAATATGAGTCTTGGTGATCTTATTCCTAGATCTAGGCTTTAATGATATACCTAGTTTTCATGAATAAAATGCATCATTTAAAACTAAAAAAGTTAATTTAATAGTTTGGAGTAACAAGTCTTATTTATAACGTTAATTGATCACATGATCAAGATTAGAATTAAGTTGTTCCTGATGGGTTTAGAATCCAATATTCGTCTTGTTTTTTACTGATCTCCACATGGTTTGAATACTTTAGGTTCACTGATAGCATTGACTTCATTTCAGTCACATGTAGGACTAAAAATAAAATACCGGGAGTTATAGGGCCAATTCTCTGCCTTCCTTCTAATAGAAAGGGTTTCCATGGTTTTCTACATCTGCATTGAATTGTTGATCAGCTCGAGGCCATATGTTTATTAGGAGATTTTAAATGAATCTTTTTATTTCAAATTGTGCATCCTTCCATGGTTGTAAAATACATAAAATTAAGTAGAAGGGAACATAATACATGCCACATGTAATAATTACTCTGATATTTTGCCACTTGGATCAAGAAAATAAGTATAGGTTTTTAAAGTGGTTTGAGTTATGGAAATGACACTCAAATGCCTAAGTTAACATGCATCAACCATAAAGTTGAATAGACTATGTTCTAGATATATTTCTAGAATAATTCCTATGAAAACTCCTTAGTTCCTTTTATACACTTGGGAAATCATGTATACAATTCACCATAATTGTTTGTTTGATGTTCTAAAAATATCAACTTTCACCATACTTGTTTGTTTGATGTTTTGAAAATATCAAATATAGAAATATTTTCAATAAACTTTTCTTATTATCATAGTCTTTAGCAATGCATCATTACTTTTCATTTTCAAACTCGCCTAGCATATCTCTTTAGCAATGCATCATTATTTTTCTTTTTCAAACTTGCCTAGCATATCACAAAGCAATTTTATCATGCATCTGCAATCAACATTCTTGTACTGTATAATGTACTATATGCTCATAGGTATTGCATAATTTATCTACATATCTCCATACCGAAAAAATAATGTAAATGTGCAAGGTGTATATTGATATGAAAAATAATAAAAATATATATTATCTATACTTTCTTTTTACATGCGAAATGTTCAAATATTTAAACTAGGAGAAGCTGGACAAGTCAAGGAAGTATTGGCACTCAAGCATCGCAAACAACACAAGAACAACAAATTCACAGGTAAATACATAAAGATTATTTGTCTATTATTTTAAGAAAATAAATGCATTTCCTGGTACTTCTATGATGCAATTCTAATGTAAATGTCATATCCAATTATCATTTTCAGCTCACAAGAAACAACAGAAAGCACAACCAAAGAAACCAGCAAAGCACAACAACAACTTAAAAAGTATGTATATAAAAAATGTAGCTGATACGATGCATTTAGATTGTATAGTTATGCAACAAAGGTATATAAACTATAATTCTCATCGCTTATTTTATGCATTCCTTGTATGTAGGCCTAGATATACTGCTTCTACTATAGTATCCATTGAAGACTTGAACAGTTGTAGAACTGGACAAATTTTTGTTGGAGACATCATGGCCGTATAAAATACATATCTGGACAAATCAAATAAGTCATGTAGAATTTTGCGTGCTGAGATGACAGATGGAAATGACATTATGACAATTACATTGATTGTTCCAACACATCTTATTCGAAAACATGAACAAAAGATCTTACTTGGCAATGGACTATCCATTACACATTTTAAAATTTTGCGAAAAACTAACTATGATCGTGGTGACTGTGATCGTATTATATCACTAGATGAATTCAGTATTGTAGAAACAATTGTTGTTGTTTGCAAAGAGTTCAACTTCATACTAGACACAACAATTAAACAATTTACAGAAAGTACAGCTCCTTACCCAATTGGCGTAATTTGAGTTGTTGTGACAGCTGCAAAAAAAGTGGGGATGCAGTACATTTTACATATAAAATATGGCAACTCAGAAAATGACAAAGCAACGCTACAACTTCCATATTTAGTTCTTTTACTTTCAAATTTATATCTCCTCAATAAGATTACATAATTACAATGATGTTTCATGTTTCAACTTCAATTGTTTGAAACATATGAACATTTTTTTACATCAATTGAACAACAACTACAAAACAAAGAATTTCCTGTGTTGTTGTTCAAGAACATTACAAAGAGAAAAGATGTAAAAGAAAATATATTCCGCACAACACAATCAACATTTATAACAGTGCTCAGAACAAATGCAACACAATCTTTGAAGAAAATAACTAGCTCAACAAATGTTATAAGTATATAGATGTATACCTGCATTTAAAAACTTCATGCATATCATTATTTAAAAAACATATGTATTTTGTTGTTCTATTATTAACTACAATATTGTATAAACAGGTTGAAGGTACACTGAAAATAACAAATGCGTATTCAACTCCTTTTGAACCTGTATGTGCCATTTGCAATTTCCCAGCCAGTGCTTCTGCATCAGTAGAAGATACAACAATTGATTGCATGAAATGCAACCAAAAATGTGCTTTTCTTTATAGACACTGCATAAATGGTATTATTAGAAGCATTACCAATAGTGTTGTGCAATGCATCATTAGAGAACCTATATTGCAAACACTGCTTCCTGATTTGATACAAATGCCATATGAAATATATCTTCAGAAAAAACTAGACACTGTTTATATGCTACGTGACCTCCAAGTTCACAACAAATTTACACTAAATGAAGACAATATAGTATTGCAAATAGGATGAATAAAGAAGTAAATAACAGAAATTTGCTTACACTTAAAAAAACTTAATTTATTGCTTTTATCTATTGATCAATAAGATGAAAAATTATTCCTATTTTTACTTATTTCTCTTTCTTTTTTTCAGGTTCTCTTATACTCCAGCATAAAGAAAAAATCAGCAACTAAAAAATCAACAACTTCAACCAAGTCCAGGAAATCGATGGAGTTCTATGTTTTTTTGTTCATTGTTTTTCATGATTTACAATCATCTTTGGAGACTAGCAATATAGTTCACAATATTCCTTTGCAACATTTTCGAATTTTAGGAAATGTTTTTTGCCACTTAAAAGTAATAGTGATGACAAATATGTAAATCTCACTTTCAATATGCTAATAGGAAGACTTGCACTTAAGATTTTAAATTTATTATGTTCTAATGTACTTTAAATCTCCCTGTATCTTAGCACGAAACTAATCAATCGTGTTGTATTTTGGACATCTCAGATCTTAGTCTTATTTTGAACCATGTTATTTCCAATGGCATATGGTCTTCCTGTTATTTTCCACTTGATGATATTCAATAGTTTAGGTGCTTTACTCACTACTGTAAAATGATTATTAGTGAATTGAAATTGCAACTATGGAACTAATCAATTCTAGATTTAATGTTTCATTTAGTTTATTGTCAAATATTTCTTATTACTTTTACTACAATTGATCTTAGCTAACATAGTTGTATGCACATTTATTCCTTATGTCATTTTGGTAAATTCTAAACATTTTTCTGAGTACAATAATATCTTAAACGTCTTATTATACCTGTCGATCGGCATGGTATATAGCTTTGAGTTAGGTTTGACTTTCTATTAGTTCATGGTTGACCATAAAATATACACCCCTTTATCCAAAGTTTTAAAAAATAATTATTTATTTTAAATTTTAAATCTCATTTATGTGATATCTTATTGGTCAAAAACTTTGAAGTCTTATTGCTGCCTTCACTTCCCCCAATGTTATTGTAATAAATATTTCTTGTTTTTTTATATATATTATCAAAAGTTGGGGGCCCATCTTGTTAAATAAATAACCCTTTCTTTTTTGGCATGGATATGCATTTTTTATTTTTTTGTTTGTTCTCATTTAATGAGTACCTTTTTCCTAGGCACATTTAAATAAAATAAAATAATATTTTGTAGGTAGGATTATGTGAGCAGCTCACATATATGTGAGCAGGGTCACATATATGTGAGTATATCTCACATAGGATTCAAATGGATGATAATTGTACTTTTTCTTTCACAATTATTTGAGTGTTAAAGTTAAAATAAAATAATATAATATTTTGTACAATTCAAAGTTGATGGCATTTGTATATTTTTTTTCACAATTTTTTTAAGGGTTAAACTTAAATATAAGTTTTATT
>ML783105.1:504857-551914 GCA_009831015.1 Picea engelmannii
TAATCACTTGACTTAGGAGGGAAAAAGCCTAGCTTAAGTGATGTCAATGAAGAATTAGATCGAGGAAGATATAAAAGGAGGAATTCGACCTAATTACTCATTATGTTATGATTTGGAGTTGAGAACAATTTCCAGAGGAGGAAGTCAGCCTCTTTGATGTTTTGTGGATTTCTTGAGGAAACCACCACCCAATCGATTTCGGTATTGGAAGATACACCCTAGCCTATCAGAGATACCATCCAGGTATTTCACCATGCTAGATCAAGAGTATACAGATCCAGTTCATAGTTTTTGCAGGGCAACCGGTGAGGGCAGAAGGGTTAGAGAGGGTTTTGTGTAGCTGGACGAGACCAGGGATTATCTCGTCATATCCTTCCAACCCAATTGAGAGGAATCCAAGGCACTTCTTTTGAGCCACCAGTCATAAGATTCTAACGATGGAATCTACCACGACGCATCAGATAGCCAGGAAGTGCACAACACTTGAGGAGGGACGTTTGGGTTCCTAGGGGGGTTTTTGGATCATATATAGGGAAACCCTTCCGACCCAGTATAGAGGAGGCTAGGGCGCACATTTCAGGACATATATCAGTGGATTACGTCGGTGGAATCATCAGGGCGCACTGTCAGAACCTAGGAGGTGCCCAACCCCCTAGGGGATATCATCTGGGGTTCATCCAAAGCTTCAGTGAGATGATCGTCAGTTCGATAGATATTGGGAGGATCCTAGAGTCCAGGGTTTGGGACAATTTTCAGGATGATTAGTTGAGTATAGACACCAAGGCGAGTTTATCCAGCATTTCCAGCAGTTGTCGTGAATTTCTAGAGTTGCATGTTGTCGATCTATCCGTGCATGTGCAGATCTATCCACATATTCTGATCACATGTATTTTGTCTTAGTTGCATTGTATTCTAGTGACGATCCATGAGATCTAGCTGATTGTTATTTCTTTGCTTTTAACATATCAGTTGTATTTCCTGCTTTTTCCATATAATACATGCTATAGAGATTGTGTTGGTTCCTTATTTTGCATGCATCATATATATTGTTCAAACCTTACTTATATGACACACACACATGCAAAAATCACCAAGCATGTTAAACAAGTAACTAAAACGCATCTAGAAACCCCCAGAGTATCAGTTCAAAGAGTCTTGACACTAGTATAACAGTGAATATACAAATCCACCGTATTTGGGATATTTCAGTGGTATGAGAGCCTTCTTCCTACCAGCCTGTGAAGAAGTGCTTCTCATGACCCTGTGATTCTGAGAACATGTGAAAAATACCCAAAGGGTCGAGGACATATTGGGGACGATTACATTTAGTACCGGAAAGGACATAGTAGAGACAGAAGAGACAGGAACAGAAGGGACTACACTCCCTTCCACACTCAGTCAGATACAAAGCCAGAGTTAGAGGACATGGATCACATTAGTTCCAACACAAAGGCAGATATAGAGAGGACAGTAGGGTGTTCGATGATGGATATTTGCATAGAATGGAAGGCACATTTGTTGGTGGAGTACTCCAAAAACAAATTTTCTTGTGAGGTATTGGATGCACAGGTAGTTGATGATAGATATCAGGTGCTAGATGATGTCATTTTCTACAAGGACCGAATCTACTTGGTTCCAAAATCTACCTTGAAAGGGAAGATTATGAAGGTGTGTAATGATTCGCCTATAGTCAGGCATCAGGGATACTTCAAAACTTACAGGCAGATCAGGGATAGATTCTCATGGAAGGGTCCCAAGGATGATGTACTAAAACACATCTGGGAGTGCACGACTTGTTAATAGAACAAGTCCAATCAGACACACCCCGCGGGGTTACTTCAACCCCTACCCATTCCGAAGCATAAATGGGAGAGCATTTCTATGGACTTCATTACAGGTCTTCCTCGAGTGCAGGGAGGGGAATGTATATTTGTAGTGGTCGACAGGCTGACCAAATTTGCACACTTCTTTGCCATACCCACGGACTACAAGGCCATACAGGTAGCAGAGCTATTTTTTAGAGAGGTTTTTTGGTTGCACAATTTACCCAGATAGATAGTCAATGACAGAGATGGGCGCTTCATCGACACGTTTTGGTAGGAGCTCTTCTGGTTGGTGGGCATATAGTTAGCCACGAGTACCAGCTACCACCCATAGATAGATGGACAAACAAAGATTGTCAACAAATGGGTGGAGGGGTATCTGAGAAATTATGTGGGGGGCGACAATGTACATGGGTGAGATGGTTGCACATGGGTGAGTATTGTTACAACACAAGTTACCACATGTCTATCATGATGTCGTCGTTTAGAGAATTGTATGGATACGATGCACCCTCTTTTGTGTAGATTGTGTTTGCGGATAGCAGGGTCCTGAGGGCCAAAGACTGGGTTGAGGAGAGTCGGAGGATTTTACAAGCAGCAAAGGAGAACTTACATGCAACTTAGAACCAACAGAAGATTTATGCAGACATGCAGAGGATAGAGCGCAATTTCAAGGTAGGGGATAGAGCGTAGTTTTCAAGGTAGGGGATAGAGCGCAGACATGCAAAGGATAGAGCGCAGTTAACTAGTGCAAAATGTGTGCCGTTAATCTTCCCTTGTTGTCCCAGTGCACTATCTCCCTTAGAGCTTGAATGCTAAGCATGGTGAAAGGACTGAGGAAGAGGCTGGCGACGAGGGGCCTTAACTACACTGGTCGCATGAGTGCTAAGTAACACATGATTAACAGGTATCACCTCATCAAGGGTAAAATGAGTTATTTATACCAAATAATGTTTATAATATTTTGAATAAATTTTAAAACTAAAAATTTATTTCATAAAAAAAATAAATTTATTATATTAATTTTAATATTTTATAAAGTTTTGAGTAGAAAAAAATAAACTTTTTACAGCAAATCCAAATAAAAAAATAATGTTTTATTTATAAATAAAAATAATAAATATTCTATGGCCATATTTTATATGTTTAAAAAAAGGTTTGTCTTTCTTCGAACTTATATTCTAATTAAAGTGGGCTAAGGTAATGTTTATGGTATTTTGAGTAAATTTTAAGATTAGATAGAGTTGTCATGAATGTAGTAGAACTTTCATGTTATGTAAAGTGGACGTAGGAATCTATCACATCAACTTTGATGTTATGTAAAGATTTGAATAGAAAACTTATTATATAAAATTTAAATAAAAAAATAGTGTTTTACCTAATAGAAAAATGAATAGATATTCCATGACCTCACTTAACTTTCTTCAAATTTATATACTAAGAATTAAAATGGGTTGTCATAAATAAGGTAATTCTTACAATATTTTGAATAAAATTTAGGTACTATTAGACAAACTGGTCATAAATGTATGTGGAAATTTGATGTTTTGTAAAGTTTTGGGTAGGAAACCTATTACATCAAGGTTTTAGGACAAGCATTTATGACAAGTATATCTGGTGATTAAGGTTTGCGGTATTTTGATGGTTCAAGTCAAGATAATCTATAACATTTTTCTCATTATTACAAAATATATTTATAGAGGATTTGAATTTTGATGGGAACAATAACATCATGATTTACCAACCAACCAAGTCCATGACCTCTCATATATATTTACATCAATTTTTTTTATAAGTATAGTATTATCTCTAAAAAGGTTGAGATGCAGGAGCATCTATGATGGCAACTCCCAAGTTTGTTGATGAGATTGAGATGAACATTGGAAGAGATGCATCTTATGACTATTCTCTTCAATGGATGGAATTTGAGTGTTTTTTACAAAATGGAGATGATCTAGATGACACCAACATGATAACAAATGAAGTGAAAGACATTCAATTGAGTATAAATGAGTTAATTGGGTTTACTCATGTGGTTGTGTGATGGAGTGTTGTCCTTCCCACCCAAGTTATGTTCTTGTAAGTGACATGACAAAACTCCGTGCTTGTATAGAATTCAATGGGGAATCTGGTTTACCCTAGGTACCATCCTCAAAATGAAGAGAAGTATCCAATAGGTTTCCACAAAAAATGCATTACACAAAAATATAAATAAATAAATAAACGAGCATAAATCATTTGAAGTTTAATGTTGGGATCGTTTGGAAGGCTACACATGATTCTCGCTTGAAATCTTGATGCACATTGGATCAAGTAAGATATATGGTAAAAAATAAGGCAAAGAATATGAAAGACCAACCTCGATCGTTAATGGATGGGAGGAGAATATGATAAGGCCGATGGCCCACCTTTAATAAATAAGTCTAAACAAATTATAAGTTGCCTTAATTCAATCTTGTTTGGCACATATTAAAAATTAAATAAAATAAATATAATATAAGAAAATGGGTTAAATGTTATGTTACATTTGAGTTGGGGTAATATTTGGTTTGATGTATGAGACAAAGATAAAGATTAAATGTTATAAAAAGTATGTGATTTTATCATAGTTAGCTTTAACAATGATTAGAAGGGATATTGGTTTTCTTGTGAATACTATTTATTTTTTGAAATCGTTTGTCTTTTAGTTTTAGAGTAAGATTTAAAATTACTTGTGATTGGCTAAGAGTCCATCCTTCTTTCTAGAATATAAGGAAATAGGGTGATAGCTCAAAATTCAAAAATATTTGGTGAGAGTGAAAGCCTACCCCCTTATAAATTATCAACTAATTGCATCGAGAGGCGCTCTATAGCCCAATATGGAGGAGATGTTCATGTAACATAGCATATTAAAATAATAATAATAAATTAAAAATAAATAAATAAATATGTTGGCTCCACTATATATATTTATAATGTTAAATAATTAATTATTTAACACCATTATATATATATATAATCGGCCTAGATCCATCTTAACTCTGGATTTATTAAGCGTCGAGAGGGATCAAATATTTTGAGGTTCAAACCTTTAATTTTTCCTCAAGTTTTGCACTCTAAAAAATGTTTGCACCTCTAGAGATTTGATCCCTCTCATAGCATCTATGATGGCAACTCCCAAGTGTGTCATTGAGGGTGAGATGAATTTTGGAAGAGATTCGTCGTATGACTCATTTCTTCAATGGACGGAGTTCGAGTGTTTTTCACAAAATGGAGACGATCGAGATGACATCAACGTGATGGAAAATGAAGTGAAAGTCATTCAATTGAGTATAAAGCAATTAATTGGGTTTACTTGAGTGGTTGTGTGATGGAGTGCTTTCCTCCCCACCCAGGTTCTATTCTTGTAAATGGCATGAAAAAGCTTTGTGCTTCTATATAATCCAATTTACCCTGGGTACTATCTTAGGAATGAGGGGAATATAGTTTACCCTAGGTACCAGTCTCAAATGAGAAGTGTCCAATGGATTTCCATAGGAAATGCATTACACAAAATAAAAATAAATAAAGAGATGAATAGCTTGGCTTAAAGGTAGTGTGTGGGAGGAGAACCTAATTATCATTGAATCTTGAGACTTGGGGAAAACGACAATTGACAAGCATATTGAGATTCTTGAGAGTATTTCACAAGATTCCTCCTCACAATCCTGACCATTGTTCTATCATAAAGGACTGGCAACTCATGATATAGAAGAATTAACAAAAGACACGAGCAGTTGGACAACAAGAAGTTGTGAGAGATAATAAGGCAAAGTACAAAGCCACTGAACGTTTTCCAAATGGACCAATTGGAAAATAAAAAATATGGGGAATGAAGGAGGAGCTCAATCGTGTGAACAAATAACATGGCAAGAGATCAAAATGTTGACGATTCATGGTCATAGTTATGTGAGGCACAAGAATAAAAGGATTGAAGACCCATTTGAGAAGGGTTTGGTTCATTGAATTTTGTAGGAGAAGCCTATTAAAGAGGAAACATGATCAGGTGCAAAGAAGTAGTTGTAAATATTCTACGAGTAGACTTATTGTGGAAATCTAGTGTTGAGTTGTTTGCAAGTGTCTTTATTCCTTTGTGGATGCAATATACAATGTTAATTTCACTGATGTTAGGTTACATGTTTATTGAATTCCAAGAGAACTAAGTTGTGTGTGAAGGGAAACAAAATTTCCCAATGAGTAAAGGCCCATTGTTGTTTGGTTGCATCATATTAGCACTTTGATACTAGTCTACATAAGCCATCAAGTTGCAAAAGCACTTACCTAGAATGCCTTAATCGTTGAATCATGGATTTGGTTGAGGATCCAAAATGTGTACAACTTGTAATGACAATTGTGGTTGTTCTGAGCAATTCTAACAACTAATCCCATCACAGAAACCTCAAAACAGCTGAATCATTACCTTTACAAATCAATATTTTTTGTTGGATCATTGCCTTTACAAATCAATATCCTTTGCAACTTGTATATGAAGTATCACGTAGTTTATTCATCCCAATGTCCAATAGCAAAGGCACTCCTAATATTCTTATTTAATATACCACATGCCTATGCTAATGAGAGAACGAGGCATGCCCACATTGTTCCATATGGTGGTTTGAAGGAGAGGAGGGAATGCAACAGAGGAAACCAAGGTTTTTAACAGTTGGTTTGTACACAAGTCAACAACATGTGGTGAAATTATTCTATTGTAGTAGTGACTATGGGGAGGAGAAAATTTGGCCTTCTTTCATTCTTACATTTCTTGAGGTTTTTGGGTGATTTGAAGGAGAAAAAAGAAATAGTAACCATAGAATGTCAAATAGAAATTGGAAGAACAAACTCTCAAAATCAAATAAGTAGAGGGAGTGCATGCAACTAGCATGGCCTAACAAATATTTATGAAGGTCATCAAAATGATGTCATCAGGGATGCACATCAATATATGCCATATTTAAAAAATTAGTTCATCTTCTCTTTAATGTTGTTTATGCAAATTGCCAACAATACTCTCCATCCATGACTCAAATCCCCTTGCGTTYTTTTGTTTATTGTAATATTATTGTTTATTGTTTATTATATTGTTATTGTAATAGAAATTTGCCCAAATGGTAGTTGTGTTGTTGGTTGATCATACATTTTCCAACCAATCCTATTCACTGCAATTCTATGCTTTATTTTTCAAATGTTTTGAATTTTCAACAAAAATAAAATAGAAATTTGCAGTGAAAGAAATGAATTTCCCTATTTTTCTCTACTTAAGAATCCAACATTTAAGTCTTGGTAGTGATCCAGTTCATGAAAATGCATCGAATGGGTGAAAATATCCAACATGATCTGAAATTTAGCTAGATGTATTCCATCCTTTTTCATTCTCTACTTTTACCAAATTTGAGTTTAGATGATCTCATAGGTTTTTCCAATATAATAAAATGGTGCTCTTATCTTGACAAATATTAGCCCTCACTAAGCAAATGCATATGTATAACAAGCTGAATTATCAAAAATATAGAAAGTGAGGATTTTGAACTCTGAGTGAGCAAAACATGTTCAAATTCAAAACTCTTAGCAAAATCAATTTCTCTTGTTTGAATTCTCAAAACCAAATTGTGTTAACCAAACAAAAAAATCTCAAATGGTACAAGATTTTGCCTATGTTGGCATTATAATCCTCCTCCAATTTAATGCCTTCACATCCTTCCTTTCAAAAAGGCAATGGCACCAGTGGTAACACCATTTTTTAGTTCATTTTTGTTCTATGCTTTGACATTCCAATGTTTAGTTTGGCCATCCTATGTTTTGACAGATAACTTGTACATTCACAAAAATTTATTGTAAATTTGTTTGATGCAATTTCATCCGGATTGGATCATTATATTATTTTTCATCTATTTTGATGCTTTCACAGTGGAAAAAATTGGAGGAATCAGCCTCTAGGGTCTTTTAGTGGTAGGTTACAATTTGGAAAATTGGGGTCTGGAACCTTCCAAAGTCATTTTGAGGCATCAAATGATGTTGTCTGGGGTTCTGGTGTCCGAAAATTATGCACATACCCCTGAAGGTGTTATATACTTTGAGAACTTTCCAATGGTACAAACCATACGCCAATCGGAGTTTGTATGCAAAAGTTATGTCTCAGGCAAGTTGAACTACTATGTTGACCAAAATGGTACTAGAGGATGCCACGTCAGGCCCAGTTACTCACGCATATGGGGATAGCCATGCATGTAATTTCAAGAAGATTCTAGAAGGTCCAAACCCTATCACAATTGAGGGTTGAGGAAGTAAAAAACCTACCCTTAGATGGTTATCGTGCTATGTTAAATACTGGGCCACTAGGAGGAGAAGGGGTTCCATTTTTTCGCATTGTATCTTGTTCCATAGCTGAGAAAAACATTTGAGAGTGGCATTATGTGAGCATAACAGAGGATGAGAGATTCTATAGTAGCCATACAGGCCACAGGTCAAAGGCAACTCCACAGAGAGTGCCTCTTTCTTTGTACTTGCATCATTTCTATACCAGAGAAAAGAGAGTAGAACAACCTCGCCTTCTAGTTGGTTTTCTCCCGTATTGGGTTTCCCAGGACATATCTTGCGTTTAATTGTGGATGGTGTGTGTATTTTTTTATGTTCTCTATTTTTCACATTTGAACTATTTCATATGTTTTTTTAAAAGAAAACTAGTAATCAAGAGTCTGATATCTAAAGAAAAAATAGCCTTAATAGTAAAGATTTCTAGTTATTTATCAGATCTGTTGTGACGAATTGTTTCAGTGGAATATCCATGACAATTTATAGATCACAATTTGATGGATAACTCTTAATAATAGATCTTAAATATGATTTCATGTTGGTAGTATGAAAAAATGTTAGACATTTTACTTCAGAGGAATGGGTACTTCTAGATGTAAGCCTACTTGGCTCAATCAAACTCAATACAAAACTATAGAATTTTCCAAATACCTACTATTTCAGGTCATAACTACTTCTACTTTGGCCATTTTTTTATAGAAACAAGTCTCTACATCAAAAGAAAATAGAGATGTTGAAAGCTTATCGTAATAGTTACATTCAAGTTTGCATTTTCTTTAATAGGAAGCAATTATATTTTTATGTAGAGTGCATATAATATGCATTACCTAGAAACAATGCTGCTACCAAAAGGACATGAAATTTATTTGGAGTCACCATACCTTCAAGTCTATATTGTATTCATCCTCTTTTCTTTATTGGGACATTGAAGATGAGTCAATGACATTATATTAGCAATATAATGTTTCCTTACAAAGTTTATCAGAGTGATTGATTGAACACAAATTTATTTTATTCTTCACCTTTAAAATTGGTTTTGGTGTTACTTCTACTAACCTTGAATTTATTATTGTCGACGAGGATTAGAAAGATGCAATGCTCTTCTCCCTTGTAGTAGCATCACTCATCATACATTACATTACCCATTGTAGTCCTAAAAATTTACTCGTAACTCTTTTGTGAAATTTCTCATTAAAGCACAACTTGAAAACTTTTTGTTGTTGTTGTTGCTTGTTTAACTGATAATTGGAAAATTGCAATGATACAAAATTAATCGTTCACATAACAAAGATTTTATAGGAAATTTATTATTCGCATAATAGGGATCTACCAATTTTTCAAACTTTCTTTGAAATTTTTAAAATTAAGAGGAAAATGATTTTAGGCATACCTGTGTAGGAAAAAAGTAATAATAATAAGAATATACCCTTTTAGTTGAATTACTTTCCTTGAACAAATCAACCTTAGCAAACCAATAGCTCCAAATCTAGCACTAATTATGGGGGACATGAGGACTCTCCTCCCAACCAAACCCCTCAATCAATAAATTGAGGGCCTTTGTACCCACAATCACTAAGTCTACACTAGCTTAATCCCTTAGATATCAACAATCATTTAGCATAGTTCTCATACATCAATAATTTCCTTACTCATGATGCCCACACTTCAGTAAATCTCTCAGCAAATCGCTCAATGATTTCTTAGAGTTACCATACAACACATCTCACACAATAATCTCATACAACAATCAATTTTAACTGCAACATGCTAATAACTCTAACCATGATCAAACATACAACTACCCCTTTTCATCAACATAACTCTACTAAAATTTACCACAAATGAAATCCATAGGGTGTGTAGAAGCTCCCCTAAAAGTCCTTTCTCTCCCTTAAATAACTCAAAATATCATAAATTATTATTTTATTGCTTCACCTTGACATGACAAGTGCTCCTTTACATGCATTTTGACAATTACCCTTTCCATGCATTTTTCCAATTACCCCATGCATACATCTAATTAACCCTTACTTAAACTTTAATCAATTTACACCTATATTGACTATTTCCCATTTAATAATTAATCTAGTATATAATTAGTCCTTTTAAATGCACTTTCATTACTTATTTTGTAGAACTCAACAACCAAAGTGCACCATTTAATAAGTAGAATACATCAACCAAATTGCTCTTTCAAGTATACTTATAGTAGTGTGTAAGTGAAGGCATACATGTGTAGCTTTCACATGTAGGTCCACACATACACTAATAATGCAAATATGCAAACACGCTAAGTTTATTACTTGCTTTTCAAAATGCAAGATGGTAATACAAAATACAGATTCAAGCCAATCATAATCCAAACAACACTTGCATAATTATAACACAAGCAACTGATCATTCATACTCCACCATTACAAGAAACCAACATACACAATCCACCAACCACTCTTCATCCATTCTCCATTATTTATAGTCACCAACTATCTGCTCTTGGTGGTTGAATGAGCTTCCTCATCGTAGCATGAGTCCCTCTACTAAGACTACTCCTATATATCAACTTAGAATGAACATAACAGTTCATCCCACTTGAGAATGCAACAGGCATTAAAAGTCATCGCCACAACTCTAGGGAAGTGTGAGTATAACTCTAGCCTTTTCCACATCTTTTGAGAAATTGGGCTACCTCATGACTCCCATTATATAAAAAATCCCCAAAACTCCGAATATATAAAAATCCCCAAGGCTCCAAATACAAAAAAGCCCCAAGGATTTTCATGAGTCTAAAATAGTTGATATATAATTAATGGTTGTGTCAAATCCCATCTCCAACCCATATTATGGTACTTTATTAAGATCCTTCATGGGTATGGGCACCCACAAGATCTATTATTGAACCAACCTTAGGGCCCATCAAGCGGCTAGGCCTATCAAGCTATCACTCACATCATAACAACAAGACATCAAATCATAGCATGTACTTAAATAATAAATCACATGTATCAAACCATTATCACCCCGTGACTAATATATAGATATCATAAATCATATATATGCAATGTAATTAACATCAATGATTATATGTATCAAGTAATAGAGTATACCATTCAAAACATGAACATCATATAATCACTAATGCATATCTTACTCATAATTACCTTTAATGCAATAGTCAAATCATACATGTATTATACATCATGATTCACTCATAATGCTTTGTGGTCATGTGCATCAATGACATGACATGTAAAATCATAAGCTTGGTACATTTATTCATAAATTAGTTTAACTATCATATCTTACCCATATCTCATATCATATTCATCTATGTAAAGAAACAATTGAAATTTGAAATATGCCTATATACAATTAAGCCTTCATCATTACAGATGACTCATCTCATACCACAACAAAAGATCAAGTCTTATAGACATTAGAACATCAAAATAAACTCACACAAATCCTAATTTAACAGGGAAAAACAATGATGTATTACATACTTCCCCTTCCAAAACTTCATCCCAAAGTTATATTTACTCAAACTATATGGTGAAATATTGATGTATATCACGCACACATAAATACCTGAAGTAAATATAAGCACATGGCATGTTTCCCATACCCTGGATGACAAATCAATTTGCTTCAAAGAACCGTACTTATTGCTTGGATATCTAGCTATTCTTCGAGTTAGAGAGATATATATTCACTTCTATTTAATGCCAAGAAGGGTGGAGAAGAAGTGAGGCACATAGCTAGTAAGTACATATATGGTGGTTTTGATTTTAGGAGACATTTTACACATGCATGAAAGTTTCATGTTTGAACTTATGTACTAGCCAATTTATAAAAGCCAATCACATCCACGAAGCCAACATAACTAGCTTCCTCGTGGCACCAATGCCATCGATTATGTTATCCCCCAAGAAGTTCCCCTCAAGAGAGGAATGATGCCATTGCATCTGAAGGCCACTTTGGTTGTTGTTTTAGCTCTTGGAACAAATGAGTAATCCCTTAACTTTTGCAAAGCTTCTTGACCACTATCACCTTAGTAGTGGCTTCACCAATCAAACTTGAAAAAAGAAAGATTTCAATAAAGGATCTCATACTCTATTTTTTTTTAATGAAGCTTAACTTTTGCAAAGCTTCTTGACCACTATCACCTTAGCAGTGGCTTCACCAATCAAACTTGAAAAAAGAAAGATTTCAATAAAGGATCTCATACTCTATTTTTTAATGAAGCTCGAAAAAGGCAAAAGAGAATGGTTTATAAAGCATTGGTATGAAAATGGGACTCAAGAAAGTAAGAAGAACAAGTTCACAATAGAAGAAGCACAAACAAGTTTGGAGACCTTTCCCTTGGGCACCTTTATCCCTCACTACAAGACATTTATCAAATGTTGGTGGAATATTTAGAATATATGAAGATAAATAAATATCTTCAAATAGAAAAGAGTAAGGAAGTTGTTGATATCAAAAAAATCATACAAATATCTTGAATTCTAAAGGGAAAGGTAGTCTCTAACATATATCAATAAGAAAGAAAACATGTCAAGTATTATGAGAAACGAATCCAATACTTAAAAACAAACCTTGTAAAGGAAATAACCATGGATTAAGCCTAGGATAGAAGACACATTTAGTTTTATTGATTGCAAGGGAGAAAAATTCATAAACTTTGGTGTGATAAGCTGGAAAATTTGTAATACCTTTTAGATATTTACTTTATGTACAAATGGACAAGGAGGACAATACCATTGAATGTCTCACTTCATATATCTCAATAACTCAACAATATAATACTAAGGAGGAAGACCCACCAAATATTATCAATATGACTAAGTCATTTACAAGATTCATTGTTACAACCTCCAAACATAAGAACAAAAGAGGGGTGAGATACCAATAAATAGGCACAAACACTAAAAGGACAAATTTACAGTTTGAGTGATGAATACTTTAGTCTAAATCTCCAAGATTTGTATGCTTGTCATGCTCTTATTCTGCCTCTATCTCCTTAGTTGCCTTGGCTACCCAAAATTTTACAACACTTCATGAGTCCTCCTCCTTCTGTTATTCCTTCTCTCCATCGCCCAAATTCGTACCCCACTTTTTAGAAACCAAATCCCAAAATAGACTTGCCAAAAATAGGCACGTGATACCCATTTTTCCAATAAAACAGGATAAATTTGTGCCTTCATGAAGCTAAATATAATTTAATGTTGGGGAAGGATGATAAAGGAATCAACCTTTAGAACCATGCACATACTCTTCTCCAAGAAAAATCATTTTTAATGAGCCTTTGTTTGTTCAATTCCGACATTGAGAACCCAACTTATTACCCAAAGAAGTTGATGTTCCAATTCAAATGGATAAGTTTCCAATTCACAATCTTAATTGTTAATTTGATTTCTATAACAAATATCGAAAGAGACATCCTATGGAATCATGCCAAGACTCTTACTCATGAAAATATCTTCCCAACAAGCCTTCATCTTCTCGATTCCACACTCGAAGCCAAATTGTGGCCTTCAAAATTCAAGGACTCAACGACTATTAGATTTTCTCCCTATGATTTGGACCCTTAGATTGGGAGGATTGAATTTTATACCATTACTCAATGTCAAATGTTCTTGAATTATCTATGTGAAATAAATCTCAACTTTTATAATAGTTTATTCAAGATGATCCTCCATGGATACTCCCTGAACAAACCTTGTTTAAATTTTCACTTGTCACCATGCACTTATGCCAAGTCATCATGCACATCCTCTACTCAGTCATGTTCCAACCAGTCTAGGTCAACATACCCTACCATGTGTACACTAAGTCATCAACCATTAATTTCCATGTGTCAACCAAGGATTTAGGATTTCCATGTCACCATGCCCCCTGTGCCTAGTCATCATGAACGTCCTCTCCATAGTCATGTGCCAAGTTAGCCTAGGTTAATGTACCCTGCCATGTGTCTACCAACTTGTCAACTAGGTAAATTTCCACGTGTTAACCGAGGATTGAGGATTTTCAGGCTGATGTATATTTTATCCATGTGGATATCGATGGCCACCCACCTATTCCATTGGCTCAAAGAACAGTGTCAATTTTGGCAGTTTTTTTTTATAGCTTTTCAGGTCCTAAACTTCTGGGGCCATTTTGAGGCCCTAAACGACATTTTTTGGGCTCAGCAGTGCCTGGCATGTTCTAAAAAACATATTCTAAGATGAACAAAATATGTACTCCTCAACTATACCTTTCCAACGGTGTATCGAGCACCCCAAACGAAGATCGTATGCAAAAGTTACGCCCTCAGGAAGTTGACGTATCAACTACCCCCATTGAGGCACACAAACCTTTTGGTGTTTCATCTCCCGAGGTTAGGTTTTGGATGTTTAAGGTTTTCTCATTTATGTTTTATGTTAAAAAGGAATTTGGAGCCTCATTGTACTCATTTTATTATGAATGATAATAACCGTCACATCTCTTCTCAGAGATAAGTTGCCACCATTTGAGCAAGTTTGTTTCAGTCTACATTTTTATAGTTTCAACATATTCTCCTTATTAATAGAAGTCGGGTTTTATTGTATCTTTGTGTGTTTCTTTGCTATACATTTGTATTTCATTTCATTCCATTTATAAATATGGATCAGTAGTATCGGAGCGACCTGCTCTTTATTTGTTTCTCTATGCATGTCCTCAATGAGGTCAGGGTACAAGGAGTTGGGACTCGAAGTAGTTGAGCCTTTGCAAGATCGTCCCCACTGATCATAACGACCTCCCATGGTAGAAGAAAAGAGATACGATGGAGTAGGAGATCTTTTTAAACTGTTGCTCGAGGAAGCCCTCGAGCGACAAAGGAATGAGATGATGGATAACTTTTCACAGATCCTTCGACGGTTGCCAACATGCAATGCGTCTTCATCAAGTGATCACTTTGGAGGCGTCGCCCCATTCAAGGTACAAGTCAATTTTGATATCTCCTTATTTGAAGGCTAGATAGATGCAAATCTTGTAGATAAATGGTTGAATATGCTAGAAGGGTATTTTTTGGTCCATAATTTTCCAATAGACAAAAGATTACCTTTGCGCTCCTTAAGGTTGTCCCCCATGTCAAGGATTGGTGGGAGACTTACTGTAAGAAAAATGCCACTGAGGAATCTACAATATTTTTAGTCACACCCACTTAGTATTCTTTAAGGGATGTTATTATGGAACAATACTACCTTGTTAGAAGCTACGATGACCAGTGTACGAAATGGACCACAGTGCGGTAGGAAAGGGACCAGACAGTACCAGAGTTCACAAATATCTTCCATACTTTGCACACCAAGCTAGGTATCAAAGACTCCGAACAACATATGGTTCTCAAGTACCGTGGTCGTTTGCATAGATAGATCCAACTAGAAATGGAGTTTCTGGACATATCATCATTGGGCGCGACTTATCGATATGCTGTCAAAATCGAGCAGAAATTTAAATAGAGGAAGCTAGAGTTCAAATCTGCAAATTCCTCACAGCAAAAGCAGGGAAAATGTGCCCCCAACCCACAAAACAAAGTATAGAACAAGGATGGACCCCCTTAGGAAAACCATTCCAAGTCACAAACAAAGAAGGGTAATGAGAAGACGAAGAAAAACACTGGGAAGTGGTGTGAATTCCATGAAATCCCTTGGCATAACATTGATGAATGTCGCTCGAAGCAGTCATTGTTAGCCGAGTTGAAAGCCTCAGAAATAGAGGCAGGTTCCGACTCTAAATAAGATCTAGACAAGGGGAAGCAAATCATTGATGTAGAACCCAATGCCACTATCGCTACCACCAAGGTCCAACCAAGTGATCCAGTAGAACCGGAGGAAGATGGACGCCTTTTTCACTCGCAGATGTGGGTGAAGGGTGCTCTACAACATTTAATTATTGATAGCGGAAGTCAAAAGAACATGATCGTAGTAGAGGTCGTCAAACGGTTGAACCCGTTGAAGACACCACACCCACAACCCTACACCATCAGGTGGCTCCGCCAAGGAAGAGATCTTTGTGTCAACCAACTGTGCCATCTTCCTTACGAAATCAAGTCCTTCAAGGATGAGGTATTGTACGATATTTCCCCCCTTGAAGTTTGTGATGTTCTTTTAGGCCAACCATTTGTGGAAATGACATGCTATATACGAGTCTAGACCTTGCAGTGTTATTATTACTTTGGGTAGACAATTGTATAGGATACCAGAGGTAGCTCCGCCTATCACCATTTCTTTGATCTCTACTAAGCAATGCAGGAAGATCATTTCCCAGACTAGGAAATTTCTCTTCTTCATGATTCACTCTCAAAGTGAACAGAAGGTCGCAACCACATCCATGGCCTTTGTAGAGGGCCTCTCCACGTAGCAGAAGCAGGTGGATAAGATTGTGGAAGAATACAAATACATCTTCTCCTCACCCACCGGGGTACCGCTGCATTGTCATGTCAAGCATTCAATCGATCTAACCCCCGGTGCACCTCTACCCAGTGGGCCAGTCTATCACTGCTCTCTGATGGAAAAGGAATAAATCAAACGACAGATCCAAGAGTTGCTTCAAAATGGGCACATTTGATCCATCTCCTCACCCTGCGAAAGCCCAATTGTACTCGTGCAAAAGAAAGATGGGACTTGGCAACTCTACATTGATTACAGGGCTCTAAACAAAATCATAGTCAGTAACTAGTACCCAATTCCCCAAATTGACGACCTTCTTGTCTAGCTCAAGGGAGCCAAGTTTTTCAGTAAGATTGACCTAAAGTCTGGCTACCTCCAGGTCCCAATAGAATAGATTGATGTACGAATGACTACTTTCAAGTCCAAATAAGGTCTTTTCGAATGGCTAGTCATGCCCTTTGGTTTGAAAAATGCTCCAACAAATTTCATGTGATTGATGGACGATATATTGCGGCCTTTCACCAATTATTTTTTGGTGGTATATCTGGATGATATCCTCATCTTCAGTAGGAATTGGGCAGAACACTTGCAACATATTGAGCAGGTCCTTCACACTCTGCGACAACACAAGCTATATGCTAACTTGGAAAAATGCTCCTTTGACATGAACAAGGTCCAATACCTAGGCTACATTGTTGATGAGCATGGTGTGCATGTGGATCCAGCCAAGATCCAAGTCATTTGTGACTGGCTAGCCCTGACCACACTAACAAATATTCGAAGTTTCTTAGGACTTGCCAACTTCTATCGTAGGTTCATGTTGGGATTCTCCCATATTACATGGGCCCTCAACCAAGTGACCATGGGTGGTGGTAAGGCAAAGTTTGTGTGGGGTAAGCCACAACAACAAACATTCAACGATCTGAAAAATTGCTCGTGCTCAGCTCCAATACTCTCCTTACCCTATCTGCAACAACCTTTTGAGATTGAGATCGATGCCTCAGACTATGTTGTGGGTGCAATTCTCACTCAACACGACCATCCAGTGGCATATCATAGTGAGACACTATCATATGTCATCCATAAGTACCCCACCTATGACAAATAAATATATTCCATTGTACAAGCCTGCCAACAATGGAAGCGCTACATTATCGATAAGGAGACAATCATCCACACTAATCTTAAGCCTATGCAGTTCATGCAGACACAAGGAAAATTGTAGAATGATTGCCATCAAAAGTGGTTCACATACTTGCAACGGTTCCATCTCAACATCAAATATAAGACATGGAGCACCAATCGTGTCGCTGACTGCCTCAATCGATCTCTAGTTGTAGCCTTAACCATGATGCTCCAATCCTATGACCATGAGGCATCCAAGTGGCCCTGACTCTACAAGAATGATCCTCACTTCACTACCACTTACCAGATGTTGGGCATAGGCACGACTGTCACTGACTCTTATCTTCAGAACGAACTGTTATGCCATTTGGGCCACCTCTATGTTCCTTCAAGCAAGCGTGTGAAGCTGATTTTAAAAGCTCAATATAGTCGGATGGCAGGACATTTTGGCATGGAAAAGACCGTGGTAGTACTACATAAGCATTTCGATTGGCCAAAAATGTGTCAGGATGTCAACAAGTATATCAGGTCCTACACTACATGTGCCATTTCCAAACGATGCACTAAGAAGAAAGGCCTGTACACCCCTCTTCCTACTCCCGACAAGCCATGGGAATCCATCTCGATGGACTACATGTCGGGCCTTCCTTCAACCAAGCAGGGAAATGACCGTGTTTTTATGGTGATTGATCAATTTTCTAAGAAGGCCATCCTAACAACATGCAAGAAGAATATCACAACGGAGGCCACTGCCAATCTCTTCTTCGAATGGGTGTGGGTACACTTCGGGATACCACAAACCATCATATCTGATTAAGACAACAGGTTCCTAAGCACATTCTAGTCTAGCCTCTAGTCACTATTGGACACCAAGCTCATCAAATCCACCGACTTCCACCCCCAAAATGATGGCCAGATAAAGGTCATCAACATTATGGTCGTGCATATCTTGCATGTGTACAACTCCAAACATCTACACACATGGGATGAGAGTCTACCCTATGTTCAACATAGCTACAATAGAGCCCTTCATAGCTCGACCGACCACAATCCCTTTCAGGTGGGGTTAGGATTTCAACCATTGGGTCTTATTGATGTCATGTTGCCCCTTACATCCACACAGGAAAAATCATCCCATGCTCAATCTGAGGCCGACAAAGCCAACAAGTTCATTGAATGAATTCAGCACATCCTACAACAGGTCCATGATATTTTACAAAAATCCAATGCTAAGTACAAAGAACACCATGATCAACATCGGGTGTCACACAAGTTTCAAGTGGGAGACAAGGTCTGGTTGCATTTGCAGAAAGAGCACCTTACACGACCCCATCGAAAGCTTAGTCAGCTTCGCTATGGACCTTACACCATCACCAAGGCTGTGGGTAAAATTATTTTGAGCTAAGTATTCCCCCCTTCCTTGGTCTGCACCCAGTGTTCAATGTGGACCTCCTTCGACTATACTTCCCACCATTTTTTGACACATAGAAGATCGTAGAGTAGTTGACACCGAAAGAGCTCAAACCTGAATGCATGGAACAAATAATCATTGATAAGATCAGGGACACTCAGATTAAGGGCACTCGCCAACAAAGGATCCAGCTTTATCAAGTTGTCAAAGCAGGGCAACTCTTTCACCAAGGAAAGTGGCTCAAATAGGGCCAAGTTCAACAAAAGTTTCCCCATCTGATGGGGGATCTCAATGCAATGGAAACCATTGCTTCCTAAGGGGGGAGGACTTATCCAGGTGGATATTAGTAGCCACCCACCTATTACATTGGCCCAAAGAAAATTTTCCATTTTGATAGTTTTATTTAGAGTTTTTCGGGTCCCAAGCTTCTGGGGCCGTTTTGAGGCCCTAAACGACGTTTTTTGCACTCAAAGGCGCCTAACATGTAACCAGAGGCAAATGTTAGTTTGAAAGGAATATGTACTCCTCGAATATACCTTTCCAACTGTGTATCGAGCACCCCAAATGGAGATCATATGAAAACGTTATGCCCTTGGGAATTTGACGTATCAACTACCCCCATCAGGGCCCACAAACCTTTTGGCGTTTCATCTCCCAGGGTTAGGATTTTGGATGTTTAGGGTTTTCTAATTTATGTTTTATGTTAAAAAGGCCTCCGGAGCCTCATTTTAGTCATATTCTTGCGAATGAGCATAGACGTCACATCTCTTCTCAGAGATAAGCTGCCACCATTCAAGCAAGTTTGTTTCAGTCTGCGGTTTTACAGTTTCAACAGGTTCTCTTTATTAATAGAAGTCGAGTTTTATTGTATCTATGTGTTTATTTTCTATACATATGTTGAGTAAAAAGTCATATTCCTAGTTAGTATAGGTCAACATACCTTTCCTATCTCCACTAAGTCAACAACCAAATCAAGTGCCATGTGCCAACCAAGGATTTAAGATTACATATACCCTGCCTTGTGTCTACCAAGTTAATAGCTAGGTTAATTTCCATGTGTTGACCAAGGATTGAGGATTTCTAAGTCACCATGTGGTGATCCAAATTATTTCCTATTACAAAGGCTCATGTTTGACACATTTTTCCACCATAATATGACTTAATATTTGTTTTTGACCATATTTAATAGTAACTCGTGGATATTTTTGCATGTTACTCAGTAAATGTATTTTGAGGTGGATTTTTGTGTATAACATGCCTTTTTGCTCTAATGTTTATGCCAAAAGTTGTGTATAGCACCAAGTAGGTCGAACTTCAAAGGTCAAGGGCGCCAACCTCCTAAAAACAGGGGATTTTGTCTCCCTCAAAGAGTTGGCAGCTAAGAATCAAGGGACATTGTCCCCACCTACCTCTACAGCGCTCCTTGTGCATTAATGATCACTCATGATCAACAATAGTTCGAAATACATATGTAATTGGTTGAGATCCCTCATTTACCCACTTCTCTCCTCGATCTAAGAAGGGAGGCCGAACTCTCAAGCTATATATAGATCTCTAGTCTAGGAGAGAAAGGGGGGGAAGAGATACAATTTTTTAGAGCATTGTATTGAAACTTTACGAAGACTTTTGTCGAAGACTCACAATCTTTTTTTTCTTGATGTATTCCTATTTTTAATGAAATAAAGATGGTTTTTCCTTCAGTTCATTAGAGTTTTATCAAGGCTCCTTGTGCTTCTTGGGTAGGTCCCACTCAAGAAGGCTCAAGGACCCCATTGCAATTTTTGTATTTTCCATGCATGTTAATTAGTGATTAGATAGCATTTCATTCTCTTTTGAAGCTTAATATAGTTTTGCATGATTAATTCTAGTTTATGTCAATATTATTAGTGACTGGTTAGTTATAGCAGGCATCCTGTAGAAATGTTCAATAGCCTTTTGGAGCACTCTTAGGTGCTTTCCAAGGCCAAGAACCTCAGATTCATTTCATTTATTTATATTCTAGCTCTGTTGATGCTTCTAAGGACTTACACTACCTTTATAGGCCTCATTTTTGCTTCATGTAGGAGTTTCCTGTAGAAATTGTACAGTTCCTGTAGAAACTTCATGTAGGACCGTTTTAGCTTTAAATTTCATTTTATCTTAATATTATTTTCATGAAAACATCAATAAACTATAAAAACACATATGGTTGCCATTGATCAAAGTATTAGACATAAAGTAGTTTGTTTTATTCATGCATTAGTTCAACATCTCTTTAGTTACAATTTTGTTATGCACTAGAATACATTCATCTTCTTCTTTGATCTTCATAGTTTAGCATGCTTTATTTCCTATTATTAGACTAGATTTCCTTTCTGCAATCTAGAATTAATTGTACTTTTAGATTGGTTTGTTCCCCTTCAAGAAATAGTTTAGAGTTTCTTTTTGTTAGCTCAATTTCTGCACCAATTCATGCATTTCAACCTTTGATAAATCTCAGACCATTACTACCAACAAGTACAACTGCATACAAATTGCATAACACCTCTTAAGTTTGTACGAACCTCGGGTTGACAAAGTAAAGTAAGAATTCAAAGATACAACAATATTATTATTACTATTCCGAGGGCCATCAGTTTTTGGCACTGTTGTCTGGGAGGTGTTGGAGTATGCATATCATTTTCATTTTTGCTTTTCTGTGTGTGTCCTAGAGAAGTAAAAAGGGTACCTTAGTCATAAGGCCAACCTCACTATAGAATTTATGTAGTGTAACAACACAAGTGAATTCATTTCGTGTGAGTATTGGTAGCTCCTTGTCACACTCTTTTGCATTATATAAAAAGAAAAAAAAAACAATGTTCACTTTCTTTTTAATTTCATGAATGACTAGACATAGAGATAGGAAAGGAATTTTTTTTTCCAAAACCCCCCACCCCAAAAACAGGTCCAAGAAATCCAAAGATTGATCTTGAAACACTTGAAAGTTTCTTGGAAAGGGATGCTAGAGATTTTGAAAATATTTCAGAAGAAGGACAATCTCCCTCACCTCGTGTTATGGATGGTGAAGAATATATATATGAGTTCCCCATTCGGGAATCCAATGGAGAAGCCAATATGAAAAATATTAATCGTTCTTCATTGCCTCATTTTCATGGACTTGTTTCTAAATTGATTATACTATTGATGAACAAAAGCTCAAACTTTTCCCTTCTACCTTGAAGGATCCATCTCTTAGATGGTTCATGATCCCGAAGGGAAATAGTATCACAACTTGGGATCAAATGAAAAATACCTTCAGTGAAAGATACAGAGACTATTGCAGAGCAAGAGACACAAGGGATGATATTTTCAAAATGAGACAATGACTTGATGAATCTCTAGAATAGTTTGAAGAGAGATTTCAAGTAAGCTACAAGAGAGCTCAAAATTGCACTAAGGATGAAGACTCACCCAAGATTGTCTTAGTCAGAGGGGTAAGAGAAGATATGATGGAGACATTGAATCTCCTATCTAATGGAGATATCTATCAATTGGACTAGATGATATCAAAAGAATATTCAAGAACCACTCAAGGTCCTCAAGAAAGAAAGGTAGAAGCAATAGATGTTTGGCATCTTAATCTTTTAACCCTACATCTCATATGAAGAATGGATTAGGAGGGTTAATAGAATATATGAAAATTGATATTTTGTATTCTTTAGCCATGCAAATGAATACCTTGTAGATAAAAAAGAAATAGGAGGAAGCAGAGAATGCATTGGTTGTTTATTGTCCTAAATACACTAAAAAACATCCTAGAAATGAGTGTCCTCTAGACCTTATAGATTTTTTTTGGTATTTGCGAAGAAAAATATCCAAAGAAAAATGTCCTTCTTTGCCAGGATTGAAAGCTACATTTTGAGGAGCAGAGGAGAATGTGGAATCACCATACTTCATCAATCAAAAGAGGCCTGGAGCACCAAGACCCTTCCAAAAAGGTTTTAATTTCAATCCCGCTCAAACTTTTGGTGCATATAATACTCAATTGTCTCCTCAACTATGGTATAATCTCTCTCCTTGCACAAACCCAAATCCTTGGCAATATCAAGGACCTTCAATTCCTCCTCCATATCAATCTTTTCCTAGCATGCAACAAAATCAAAGCCATCAATGGAGTCAACCTCTACAAGGATGGAGGCCACAAAATTTTCAGCAACCTACATTAATGCCTCCTCCTCCTCCTCAAACCAATAACACTACTCAATATAGTGTTCCTCCAAAACAACCTCAGTTACTTGCTCAACCTGCTCCAAATAACAAGCAAGTTCAACTTATGTACAATGGTGAAACAACTTTTTAGACTTATTCCTTAGAAGTACAATAGATCATTCTTAGATTAGGAAAAGTCTTAAAACAACAACCAAAGCTCATAAAAGATGTAGAATCTGAGAAAGAATATATTACCTCACCTCAACCACAAATTCCCCCTTTCCCTGGAAGATTAAATGAAAAGAAAACTTATGCATCTGAAGAGAAAGAAATTTTAGGGGACCTTAAAAGTTTGTGTATAAAAATACCTCTCTTACAAGCCCTCAAGGATGTACCTATTTTCAATAGGTTTATCAAAGAAGAGTGCATTAAAAGGACAACTAGAAAAAGGAAGGATGTCCCCACCATAAATGTTATAGGACAACTAGGTGACCTTATGTTTTTAGAGTTAATTTTACCTAAGTACTTGGATCCAGGAAGCCCTCTAGTGAATGTTCACATCAAAAAAATCTTGATCCAGAATACTCTTATTGATTTAGGGGTTGCCATTAATGTTATGACCAAAGATACTATGTAAAAAATCAACCTTCAAGGATCCTTGAGAGATACACCCACTATCTTCAACTTGCATACAGATCCATAGTCAAACTTGAAGGGATGGTATAAGATGTCATAATCTCTATTAAGTCTTGGGAGTACCCTAATGACTTCTTAGTCCTTCAAACATAGTCTCAATTTAATGGGTACCCTCTTATTTTGGGAAGGCATTGGTTGGCCACAACAAATGCATATATTGGTTGTAGGGCAGACGACATGACTATAGTTGATGGCCTATCCCAAAAGCAAATTGTTCTATATCCTCCCGCTCAACCTTTGGTAACATAAAATATTCCTATATGGGTGGAAGAGCAAGAATATTTGACACAAACAATTTCCTATCCCATTTGCACCATAAACACAACTCTATCAAATAGTACAGTTGATGAAGATACTTTCCTTGAAATTTTTCTGCAAAACCAATATCCAGCTGATGTGAAAATAGAAGGGATAAATGATGATAATAGATCTGAAATTTCTATTGAAAATAACACAAAATTATGGACAGATTTGTTCACTGCTGATATAGAAGATCCAATTGTCAAAACCATAGAGATCGGTCTTGCAAAAACACTCAAAATCAACAATAAACTTACTAGTCAACAAGAGCAAAAGTTATTAGATGTGTTGAAAAGAAATGTTGAAGCTTTTACATGGGATTATAAAGACATGAAAGACATCCATCCTTCTATTTGTACTCACCATATTTATATCAAGGCGGACTGCAAACCTGTTAGGCAGCCCCAAAGGAGGATGAACCTTGTAATGAAAGATATATTTAAACAAAAAAATAAAAAATTTCTAGATGTTAGATTCATGTATCCAATCTTAGACAGTGAATGGCTCCTCTAGTCATTGGCTCGAAGAAAAATGAGAAATGGAGGATATGTGTGGATTACTGAGAGTTAAAAGAAGCTACCATAAATTCCCATTTACCATTACCATTTATTGACCAAGTCTTGGATGTCTTAGCCGGGAAGGAATAATTTTCATTCATGGATGAATTTAGTGGATACAACCAAATTCAGACCATTCTTGAAGATCAGGACAAAACCACCTTCACTTGTCCTTGGGGCACATTTTCTTACCGAGTCTTACCTTTTGGCCTATGTAATTCCCCAACCAGTTTTCAAAGAGAAATACTCAACATCTTTTCAGAACTCATCCATGATAAATTTGAGATCTACATGGATGAATTTACCCCTTATGGAAAGTATTTTGATGAAGCCTTAGACAATCTAAACAAATTTCTCCAAAGATGTAGAGAAATGAACTTGTCCCTTAACACTGAAAAATGTAATATGATGATGAATGAAGGGATTGTGTTAGGACACCATCTATCCTCTAGGGGGATTGAGGTAGACAGAAACAAAATTAAAATCATCACCCTACTTTCTATACCTATGAAACTGAAGGGTATCAAAAGTTTTCTTGGACATGCAGGATATTATAGGAGGTTCATCAAGCATTTCAGTAAGATAGATTCTCCCCTGTTTACACTACTATCCAAGGATGTACATTATGTTGGATTTTTTTTTCTCTCATTGATGTCAACCTTAGAACAATCCCTAAAGCACTTCTCAGAAGCCCCTAAAAGTGATGATGATGCGTCCACTTGAAGAATCCTTGAAGAGCCTTGACATAAATATATATAACTCCAAAGTGGTCCTGTTATGGCGTAGTTTTTTTTATCATGGACCTCACAAGATGAGATAACATGTGGTTGTTTCCACATGCCCAATTTGATTTGTACACAAATGGATCCCACAAGATGTCCAAGATAAATATTACAAGATGAAGATTGTTGAAAGTATTATTTTTTGGTCAATTTGGATACCCTATATTTGAGGAAATTTTTACCCTACATAACTAACTCAAATGGAATCACAAGTCGCATTGTTGAAAATTTTATTCTGAGACCTTTCCAATGGTATATGGAAGTCCCTTTAACTCCCTAAGAATGAGGAGATATGAAGTTTTTTGTTTAACAACCCATCCAGAAAATTGAGATCGACTCAACTAATTTTTGGGGACAAAATTACTATAAATAGATGATAGAATTTCACAGTTTTAGAGGAACCAACGAAGAGATCAAGTATGAGGTGCGCTCAAGGAGTTAGGGTGTCTTTATGGTGTGCAAGAGAGGTCTAAGGGATTTTGTTGGTTTCTTATTCTACTTTATCAGTTATCCACTCTGATCTTACCTTACTGTCATAGGTTGACCCAGGTTCAGATTTAACAAGCTTCCAACAAAATCCCTCCTTGGTAATGTTGTCTACACCCTTCTTGTATAGGTGTCCTGCAATCAATTGATAGTCTGCAGCTCTGACTACAAGATTTTTCTTCTGCGCAGTGTTGAATTCTTGTGGTGCAGCCCCTATACTCAAGTATTGAATGATGTCAGCAAAATATTCATCAACTACTTGGACCGAAAATAACTGTGCATCAGGGAATTTGTCCTCTAGACTCATAGGTTCCTCTCCATTGGTGACCCCTGACAGATGATCAGGTCCTGCATTCAACTTCCCTAGTTTGACTATCACTTCAAAGTCAATTTCCTTGAACAACAGTAACCATCTACAAATTATCCCCCCCAACGCTGGCTTGTTGACTAGGTATTTGAAAGCTGAATGATCTGTAAACATATTGAAATGCTTTCCCAGTAAGTAATGTCTGAACTTCTGAAGTGCATAGACCATAGCTAGGCCTTCTCTTTATGTGGTATTGTAATTCTTCTCTGACTCTAACAGTTTTCTACTAGCAAATGCTATAGGATGGTCCAATTCCCCTATTTCTGGTAGAGCAAGAATAGCTCCAAGTGCTATAACTGAAGCATCTACATGCACATGAAATGTCTTTTCCCAATCCGGGAATACTAGTATTGGTGCAGTTACCATCTTTTCTTTTAGAGTATCCAATCCTCGCTGACAATCCTCATTCCACTAAAACTTGCTATTGTTTCTCAACAGTTTCTCCATTGGCACAGTGATCTACACATACCCTTTTATGAATTTCCTGTAGTATCCTGTGTGTCTAAATGTTGCTCTTAATTGATGTACTGATTTTGGTGGTGGTAGATTAACAATTACTGCAATCTTGGCAGGATCTACTAACAAGCCTTGTTTGCACATTATATGGCCCAATAGTATCCCAAAAGGTGTTCCAAATATGCACTTCTTGATGTTTAGTGATATTTGACACTGCCTGCATCTTTCTATCATCATCCTCAACACCTCCACATGGTCTTTCAACAAACTGTAGACTGTCCAATCATCCAGATATACCTCAAGAAACCAGTGGATGAATTCTTTGAATGCAACTATTACTACTATGGAAAATATTGTTGGTGCATTCTTCAATCCAAAAGGCATCACTATGTACTAGTAGGACCCCCATTTTGTGGCAAAAGTGGTCTTGTACCTGTCTTCTGGGGCTATCTTGTTCTGATGATAGCCTGAGAATCCATCGGTGAATGAGTAAGCTTCCCAGCCTCCTACATTCTCCAACACCTTGTCTGTGAAAGGGGTAGGGAAAGGGTCATGTAGGAAAGCATATTTCAACTTCCTTAGGTCAACACATATCCTTATCCCTCCCTGCTTCTTCTCCTGAACTACCATAGGGCTTACCCATTCAGATTCTTCCACTGGTTCTATGATTCCAACTTCCAACATCCTGTCAATTTCTGCTTTCACTTTTTGCTTATATATTGGGTTTAGTCTATAGGGTCTCTGTCTGACCGGTCTTGACTCATGTCTGAGGGGTATATTCATTTCACCTAGATCTCCTGCTATGCCTTTCATTTCCGTGAACGTTGTTGGGAACAGTTCGTTGTACTCGTGCAATAAATCTGTTATGCTTTCTACTATTTACTCATACCAATAGTCTCCAATGATGGCCATTTTGGGATTCTTAGCTGTCCTAATGTTGACTTTCTTCACCTTGATTAACACAACAAATACGTATGATTCCAGAGGTGGACCTTCCACCTCTCTTTCACCTTCAACTTCTGTTATCTGAATTTTGCACGGGTCATCTTCCTCTGGTGCTTCTTCCTGCACATGGTAGCATGACAATAGTTTTTTTACTATCTATTTGTTTTGTTGTTGATCTTCTGTCATAAGTTCAAATTATGGATCCTTAATGAATATCACCCCCATGACTTGTTTAAATGCTGATTCTATGTTGGGGTTCTCATGTTCAAACAAGAAAGTGACTGTAAAATTCTACTATAATACTGTCCAATTTGTAGTTCCTCTACGCAATTCCTAGTCTATATACCAGATTGTCGTAATCCCTTCTAATGTGTGAATAAAGTGATATTTATTTATTTAGTCTAACCTCTTGATTAGTCTAACATCATTCAATACTTGAGTATAGGGGCTGCACCACAAGAATTCAACACTGCGCAGAAGAAAAATCTTGTAGTCAGAGCTGCAGACTATCAATTGATTGCAGGACACCTATACAAGAAGGGTGTAGACAACATTACCAACGAGGGATATTTATTTATTTAGTCTAACCTCTTGATTAAAACAATCATTCTTATTCATGCATGTAAAGTATCAGATCTAACTAGTTTCTTCATTCATTCATCTAGAATTTAATTCTTAACAACAATAGAGATGCATACATTCAATCACATAACAAAAGATTTACCGTGGTTCACCCCCTCCTGGGCTATATCCACAAAGATTTGCTCTCAAGCTATTTATTATGTCTCAACAATATATCACGTCGCACACATTTACAGTCTTGGATCTTACAATCTTAATAGGCTTCCCAATCCTTGTGAGGATGACTAGATCGCACCAGGCTCCTCAACCTGCGATCTAACCCTCGGGATCGAGTTGGTCAATTCTTCTCTAGCTCACCAACTTACGAAATGTTGCAGTTCTTACAAATCTTACAACTTCTGGACTCTCCCTACCTCCTAGGTACTACTGATCTCTTTCTGTATCTATCCAACTCAAGTACCCCTCTAGGTCTCTCCTCTGTCTTTGTTCCCCCCCTTAGACATCCTAAGTACTACATATATATATTCTTGGCTCATTAGCCATTATAATATATTTCAAAAATCCTAACCCTAACGTAATTAGGTCTCCCTTGCATGCATGCCTCACATGCTTCCCTCGCACGTGTTGCTTTTCCTTCCAGTTGTCCTTTCTTCCCTTTGTGCTTCTCTCCCCAAAAATAGCCTTTTCCCCAGAATGGGTCTGTGTCCAATAGGCCCCCAACACTGACATGTGGCTCGTCCCGAGCCACCTATGATTTGCATGCTTCTTCAACAGCTCCTGCTAGAGTGTGGAACTTGTCTGTGAGTTCCCTTCCTTATGTTTGATCCTGCATGGTCTTTTCTTTGAGCGCCTATAACACTTGCGTTGTGATCTCCTCCCTGATCATTTATGCACACTCTGCTTATGTTTGCGCCATGTTCTTCTTTGCCTCCTCTACCTGCACAATGACCTCCACTACTAGCTCTTGAAGTGGTTCCATTTGAGCTTGTCAGTCCTTCTTTTGCATCTGTGCAACTACTAGCTCTGCTTGTAGCTTCTTCATGTCTTGGATTCCTTTGAGGTGCTCGATGATCTTCATCATTTTCTGTCTCTGCTTGAGGTCCTGGATGGCTGCACTTATCTTTTCCTATTCCTGGTCCCAGTTCTGGACCTATTGATCTTCTTCTAGCTTTGTCCATAGCCACGCTTCCCTGTCAAAAAAGTCGACAACTGTGCTGATTTGTCGTTCCATTTCATCCATCTGTCTGACTTCTTATTGCTTCCTTTGTTCCTTCACCTCCGGGGGAGTGGTAGGAATGAGTGGTTTTCGGAAGTTCTCGATCTCCTACCTATATTGATCAATTGTTTGCATATTCTGATCAATTTTCTGCGTTGTCATGGGCTCTGCTATTTGCGCACTTTTTAGAATTCTGTCATAGGCTACAGCCACTCCCTGCTTGATTCTATCCACATGATATTTCTCATATTTGGTCTTGAGCTTGACTTGCTCGAGCACCAATTCCAAATCCTCTTTGTTGTCCTTTGTGTGCTGCAACTCTGCTGCATCTGTTCATGCGCGAGACTGCACCTCAAGTGCGACACTGACTTTTAGTTTGTATAGTGCCTTGGTTGGTATCCGCTTCATTACCAACTGTATCTGCACCAGATCCTTCAAGGGTGTTTGGGCTACAATCTCATCCATGCGTAGCATGTTCGGTGTAATGTGGAAGGTTGGGCTCACCTGTGTTATCGTCTGGATCATCTCATGTTCACTCGACGTAACCTTGTCTCCTTCTTCTTATGCTGCAGGAAATGACTATGTTCCTCTGCCCGCCCTCTATGCTTTTTCGATATGCTCTAGGACCTGCCTTATGTCGGCCAACTTGTCCTAAATTTGGTCCCTTTGGTGTTGGGCATCTTCAAACTCCTCAACTACCCGGTCGTGGAATCTTTCGGCCACGAGGTCCACATCATCCTCAGTGATTGTATATTCTGGCGGTTGCTTGTGTGCCTTAGAATTTTTGCACGCACCCCTAGTGTGTATGATTGACCTTCTGGTCTGGCCTTATTCCTGTGGGGTAGCACTTGATGGGGTTCCTTGTGCTATCACAACCCATTTTTCTTGTTCTTTCGGTCCCTGGGTGGTGTCCTTTTTCTCGGCCTGGGTACCTTTCTTAGGCACACCCCCCTTCTGACTTGGATTTGGCTTCTTAGGCACAACTTTATCCCCGACAGGTGTTTGATCTTGCCCTACATCAACCTCCTTACCCGTGGGCATCTCTTGAGTCAGAACTGGAACTCTCCAGTTATCTTGCCAATCCTTGATTGCCATCTCTACATCTTCTTCCTTGACACAGTATCACTATTGTAGCATTCCTTCTCGGGATCCCTTTGCGCTTGGATGCATACGGTGTGCCTGGTCGCTTTGAAGTTGGCGATGTCTCGGTATTGTGAGACGACTTCTGGAGTAATTTGCCAAGTGTTGGAAATCCTTTCTTGGAGGTCATTGGAATACCCCACGAACATGCTTTCATTTGTACTTCTGACTTTGGGGTTTGAAGTGCTCACCAACGATGTGTACCGCGCTGTGCGACAACGATTGGTCTGCTCATAAAAGTATGTGTATTGGGGCTCCCTCCATCCGATCAAGGCGATCAAGATGAGTAGCAAAGAGTAATGAAACTCCGTTCCCAGGTCCCGTGTGTCTCTGCAGTTCTCAAGGAACAAGTTTAATAAGTATGGGGCCCAACTGAGCATAGTGCCCTCCACGAACTGTGCTGCAGCCGCGACGACCCTGACAGGGACTTCCTCCTTGCGACACTTCTTGAGTAACTTGGATCCATGAGTTTGGTGGACAACCTTGTTGCTGCGCCACTGATGCGCTTGATGATGATGCCATGTGACCCTCTCTATGTGCCATATGTCTTTTTCATCTCCTCTACCAATTCCTTCTCCTTTTTCTTGTCGTCGAGGTATTGCGTGAGTTTCTCCCCCCGAGATGACAGACCTGTAATATACGCAATTATCTCCACATATATAGATACATGCTCTTCCACCCATAGATACCCTCTGTGGGTGACTGCCATCAGCTGCTTAACATAGTTGTTTACGTCGCGACCCCTTCCAAAATGTGGGATATCCAACAGGTTTAGAATTTCGCTGTTGGCCAATCTGGCTGCCCATTGTTTTGGTTGCAAAATCGGATTGCCGAAGGGTCCTATACCCACGCTGTCATGGTATACCTGCCTTGCAAATTCGGGGAACTTGTCCACATCGGCCACATCGTGGTCCGAGTAGCGTATTTTTTCCACGCATCCCAGAAGGTTAGGCATAGCCTGCACCCCTTCTAGTATGCGCGACAAGACTATAGCTGTTGCAACCTGTCTACGCGGTGATCTTGTTATGGGTTGTTCACCCTTTTTTTGTGTTCGCTAACTCGAGGTTCTAGCCTCCATTGTTTTGTCATCGACATATGCCTCTAGTCGACCGGTAACATCTTCTACTATCCCCTCTTGTTGTTGCTCCGATTCTGCTGTGTGTGACCATCCTGGCGCGACCGCTTATGTTTGGTTTGGGACTGTCCCATTTACCCTTGGGGCCTCTTCATCGTGTTCAAGGCATGAAGGATTTCCTGTGTCCTTGGCCTGCTGGCCCTGTCCCATTTTTGACATATCAGTGTCCATGCCAACCACTGCTGTTGATTGGGTTTCCTCCACCATGGGTGTGGGACTCGCTAGTTCTATATTGGGCGAGGGAATTTCATCCAAGTTGAAGGATTCAACAGTCCGTGTGGGTTCCTGTTCCATTCCCTGTGGCTGTTGTGGTGCTCTGTGATGGCTTTGAGGTTTTCTACAGGCCTGGCTCGATGCACCTAGCTTGGGTAGTGCCATGGTGGTTAAGGTTGATTTCCGTCGAGCTAGTTCGCTATGTATTTCTTGCTAAATCTCTCTCTGCTCTGTATACTCTCTCGCTTTGTGATTTCACAATTTCATAATAAACCTTTTGTTACCTGCGTGCCTTCCTTATATAGCTAGTGTCGTGAAGCTTCTCAGAGAAGCTACCTGAGCTGTGGTTTAAGTGAATTGGTGCTTCCCGTGTATGTGACATTCAATTCCCTTGACATCACCAGTTGGCGCGATTAATGCGAATTCGCTTCGAAATTTATTGTCATTCAATTTTGATAGACACCTCCAGTTGGCACCTTTTTTCCGTAACCACCAGTTTTCCAATTTTCGCCTTTTTCTGACTGTTGGTCCTTTTTTCCGGTGCGCTAAGTTTTCCAAGTGCGCGATATGTTGTTTCACCGGTGCGCATGGACATTTAATTTTTGTCACGCTAACTCTATTGTATCCGTGTGGTGTCTTCTGGTGTCTGCCGCGATAACCCCCCTGTTGTTGCGTACAGTCCTTTGTTGTCTGCCATAGTCTTCTTTTTTTTAAGTTTCTAAGTGCTAGGAGGTCGACTGTCCCTATACAGCTTTAGTCGTCTACCATTGATCATTCCTCTAATTTCTGTTCCTCCTAAATCCTTCAACTGTACAACTCCCCCATCTATGATAGTCTTTACTTCATATAGTCCCAACTAATGCATTTTGAATTTTCCTGGGTGTTGAAGAGATTTACTGTCATACACCAAAACTAGGTCTCCCTCCTTGAAACTTTTCCTTTTAATATGTCTATCATGCCAAGATTTGTCCCTTTCTTTCTGTACCTCTTGGTGAAACCCTGCTAGAATCCTACCTTCTTCAATGAAAATCAGTTGTCTTAGCCTTTCTTGTACTTTGCCTCGCTCTGTCATGTTACTAATTGTTGTTACGCGCAGACTAGGTACCAAAAATTCTAATGGCACGACTACTTCTTGTCCATACACCAATCTAAATGGTGTATGTCCTGTCAATTTTTTACATGTAGTCATGTATTCCCATAATACTGCTGGTATCTTCAAGTCCCAATCGTCCCTGTTGATATTGCAGATCTTTGCTAGTGCATTCTCTAGGATCTTATTAAAGGCTTCTACTGTTCCATTTGCTAGAGGATGATATGGTGTACTTTTTTTTATGATAGACTTCAAACTCCTCAGTCATAGCCTTAACAATGTTGTTAATGAAGTGAGTGCCTTGGTCACTCATCAAAATCCTTGGGCATCCAAATCTAGTGATCACTTGCTCAAACAAGAAGTGTGTTGATGTCTCTGCGCTGCAATCTTTTACTGGTGCTGCTTCTACCCATCTTTTTAAGTACTCTGTCGTAGTAATAATATACCTTGCTCACGACCTCTTTGTTGGTGGGTTAATTGGTCCCACAAAGTCTATTGCCCATTTGTCGAATACCTGCAAGGTTACTTGTGGCCTTAGGGACATCTCATCCCATCTATTAGGTTTACTAACCCTCTGACATATGTCACATATCTGGCAGTAGTCCTTTGAATCTCTGTGAACAGTTAACCACCATAGTCCTGTGTGCAATACCTTCTGCACGGTAGCTTTGCCTGCATAATGTACTCCTGCTATTCCCTCATGGGCCTCTGCTAAAATCCTAGGTCTTTATAGGTGTCCTGCAATCAATTGATAGTCTGCAGCTCTGACTACAAGATTTTTCTTCTGCGCAGTGTTGAATTCTTGTGGTGCAGCCCCTATACTCAAGTATTGAATGATGTCAGCAAAATATTCATCAACTACTTGGATCGAAAATAACTGTGCATCAGGGAATTTGTCCTCTAGACTCATAGGTTCCTCTCCATTGGTGACCCCTGACAGATGATCAGGTCCTGCATTCAACTTCCCTAGTTTGACTATCACTTCAAAGTCAATTTCCTTGAACAACAGTAACCATCTACAAATTATCCCCCCCAACGCTGGCTTGTTGACTAGGTATTTGAAAGCTGAATGATCTGTAAACATATTGAAATGCTTTCCCAGTAAGTAATGTCTGAACTTCTGAAGTGCATAGACCATAGCTAGGCCTTCTCTTTATGTGGTATTGTAATTCTTCTCTGACTCTAACAGTTTTCTACTAGCAAATGCTATAGGATGGTCCAATTCCCCTATTTCTGGTAGAGCAAGAATAGCTCCAAGTGCTATAACTGAAGCATCTACATGCACATGAAATGTCTTTTCCCAATCCGGGAATACTAGTATTGGTGCAGTTACCATCTTTTCTTTTAGAGTATCCAATCCTCGCTGACAATCCTCATTCCACTAAAACTTGCTATTGTTTCTCAACAGTTTCTCCATTGGCACAGTGATCTACACATACCCTTTTATGAATTTCCTGTAGTATCCTGTGTGTCTAAATGTTGCTCTTAATTGATGTACTGATTTTGGTGGTGGTAGATTAACAATTACTGCAATCTTGGCAGGATCTACTAACAAGCCTTGTTTGCACATTATATGGCCCAATAGTATCCCAAAAGGTGTTCCAAATATGCACTTCTTGATGTTTAGTGATATTTGACACTGCCTGCATCTTTCTATCATCATCCTCAACACCTCCACATGGTCTTTCAACAAACTGTAGACTGTCCAATCATCCAGATATACCTCAAGAAACCAGTGGATGAATTCTTTGAATGCAACTATTACTACTATGGAAAATATTGTTGGTGCATTCTTCAATCCAAAAGGCATCACTATGTACTAGTAGGACCCCCATTTTGTGGCAAAAGTGGTCTTGTACCTGTCTTCTGGGGCTATCTTGTTCTGATGATAGCCTGAGAATCCATCGGTGAATGAGTAAGCTTCCCAGCCTCCTACATTCTCCAACACCTTGTCTGTGAAAGGGGTAGGGAAAGGGTCATGTAGGAAAGCATATTTCAACTTCCTTAGGTCAACACATATCCTTATCCCTCCCTGCTTCTTCTCCTGAACTACCATAGGGCTTACCCATTCAGATTCTTCCACTGGTTCTATGATTCCAACTTCCAACATCCTGTCAATTTCTGCTTTCACTTTTTGCTTATATATTGGGTTTAGTCTATAGGGTCTCTGTCTGACCGGTCTTGACTCATGTCTGAGGGGTATATTCATTTCACCTAGATCTCCTGCTATGCCTTTCATTTCCGTGAACGTTGTTGGGAACAGTTCGTTGTACTCGTGCAATAAATCTGTTATGCTTTCTACTATTTACTCATACCAATAGTCTCCAATGATGGCCATTTTGGGATTCTTAGCTGTCCTAATGTTGACTTTCTTCACCTTGATTAACACAACAAATACGTATGATTCCAGAGGTGGACCTTCCACCTCTCTTTCACCTTCAACTTCTGTTATCTGAATTTTGCACGGGTCATCTTCCTCTGGTGCTTCTTCCTGCACATGGTAGCATGACAATAGTTTTTTTACTATCTATTTGTTTTGTTGTTGATCTTCTGTCATAAGTTCAAATTATGGATCCTTAATGAATATCACCCCCATGACTTGTTTAAATGCTGATTCTATGTTGGGGTTCTCATGTTCAAACAAGAAAGTGACTGTAAAATTCTACTATAATACTGTCCAATTTGTAGTTCCTCTACGCAATTCCTAGTCTATATACCAGATTGTCGTAATCCCTTCTAATGTGTGAATAAAGTGATGAGGCCATTCTTCTGGTGGTGTCATTCTTCATAGTGTTCTACACTTCTCCAAGTGTTCTACTGGTGTCCCATGTCCATCATATCTCTGCAGTTGGTTGCTTCCATGTTCTGTGCCAAATCTGATGCGCAGTAACCACTTACATTGGTACCAGTCCTTGACTGTCTCTTTGTGCGCACCCCACCATCTTGCAGGTGTTTCCTTGAGTGCTATATCCAGAGCCAAGAGCCTATGATTTTATAACACTTCATATTCATATCTTGTTAATAACGCTTCTAAGTCATTCACCCCATGGAAGCTGGGAGGTTCTCTTATCTCTGTACCTACCCATCTTACCGCGTGGTCTATTCTTGCACATATTCTTGTGGAGACTTCATGTAACCTTTGCTGCCAATTATCCAACCCTGTATCTAAGTCAGACTCACATGACCTGATACTTATCCAACTGAGTACCCCATCTGCAGTTGGATTCACATAATCTTCTTCTCGCGCGGTGGTTCTGTACAACTGGTTAATTTCCTCTAGGTCTAAACAAGCAGATTCTACAAACCTTTCCCCTTCTGATGGATCTAATGGTGCAATGAATATGTATTCTCCTTACTCGAATGTCATATTCCTCGTTTTTAAGTTGATTATGGCCTGATTTTCAAACTCCCAATCCAAGCCAAGCAATGTCGGATAAGGTGTTGTGCCATCCACTATCTCTATCACTTCGAAATCGGCTTTAGTGTGCACTCCATACAGATCTACTGTCACCCCCTTTAGCCTTCCAATTGGTAGAACTTTGTGTTGATTTGCTAGTTTCAGCTAAACATGTGAATATACTAATGTGGGCTTTCCCATACATTGTCGTGTCTCCTTGGGTAACACATTTACTTTGGATCCTAAATACAGTATAATATCTCCCATGTTTAAATCTCCAATATTGGCATCCAGTCTGAATTTTCTACTTGTTCTCCTCCTTGTATGCAAATGATTAACTGTTTTTTGTTCTAGCTTTCCTTCCACCTCTGTGCTACATCTTTCTAACATATTTTGTAACACTTTAACAGATGATGGATAATTTAGTAGTTTGACACAGGATTGTAGAAAATCCTTAATCGTACTTACTTTCCCTAGGGGTTGTGCTTCATTAGTGTGATCCAACGATGGAGGCATCTCGTACGTTGGTACTTCCTCAGTATGTTGCGAATTTGATGTTGATGCAATGTCTAGCTTGAAGAATTCTTGTCTGGCTTGCTTGAATATATCCTTTTTGTTCTGGGCATCAAACTGCTTCTGCGGTTCAACATTATTCTTCACCCATTGGTGTTGTGCTAGATCTTGTCTTACTGCGTCGTTTCTTGTCTTAGCTACTCCACGCGTAACTATGTTGATATTTCTTCTGTCATCCCTTGCTTTCGCTGAAATCCACTGAACATTCTGATTGTTCTAATTTCTCTTTTCCTAGATCTTCCCCAATAGTGTGGGACAATCTTATGTGTCATGATCTGATGCGTGACAATACATGCATGTCGCAGGTGGAAGTGGATATTCTCTTGCATAGTGTCCTAGTTTTTGATAGTTGTGGCATACCACTGGTCCTCTACCTCTTCCAAAGCCTCCTCTTCCTCTTCCTCCACCTATGTAGCCAACTTGATCTCCTCGCAGTGCGTTGTACTGTTGATGTGCAATGTTATATGGGGGTGGTACTTGGTTAAACTGTGGTGCAGCTTGCCCGATCATGATCTCTTCCTGCACCCTGTAAGCATATGATGTTCTTTCCCTCATCAGGTCCATGGTCCTACAATATTTTTCATCATGGCCTACTGATTTGCAAAAGTTGCAATATGAACTCTTAGATACTGTCTAGTATTTCTGCATTATTGGACAGTGATATGGATCATGCCCATGTTTCTTACAGATTTCACACCATAGTTCTCACGTTGGCAAGGATTTTGGCAGTCCTGTTGCTATGTATTGCGCGAATGTTGGGAATTCATTATTATGGTGTCCTTCTGTCCTACATGTGGTACACCAAACCACTTCTCTTTTGTCCTTACCCCTGTTCTGGTTTAGCTGAAATTTTAAGCTCTTCAGATCCTCCTTCAGCTCCTCTATGGATGAATATGTCTTCTGATATTGGTTCTGTTCTAGTTGTAGGGCTGCCTACAGAGCCTTTGCTTGGTTTTGAAACTTCTGTTGTCACAAGGGGTATTTCAAGTGTGGAAGCAGTGAATTGACAAACAAATGCCTATGATGCATATCTGTCATGACATACTTTAGCTTTCCCTTCAATCGTTTGAATCTCTGGTTAATCTCCCACACAGATTCTTCTGGTTTCTGTCTAATATCTATCATCTCATTCATGTATTGATCCTCTGAGATAGGCTTCTAGAATTCATTTATCAAGAGATTTTTGATATATCCAATCGCTTTGGTTGTCCCCGACGAACTGTTTGCAGCTAAGCTCATGTACCAATCCAGTGCGCGATCTCTTAGTGTGATGTCTAACTGCGCAAGTTTAGTGTCCTCATCTGTGATCTATTTTTCTTCCCAGATCTTGTCACAAATGAACAAGTGCTTCTCAAGGTCCTCCGATGCCTCTCCTTTGAATTTTGGTAACCTGATGGTGGGATCATGTCCTGAATACTAAACTACTACCTCAGCGCGGTGTAGATACTTGACTAATTCTTCCTGAACTAGCTCCCCCAGTTTTTGTTTCCTGTGTAGATGTACATCTTGTTGTCTTCCTTCTCCCAGAATTCGGTTGTCTAAATGGTGGTGTTTCTATTGGTGTATTAGTCACACATGGGTTTATGGGTTCCACACTGACACTGATATGGATAGGAGTGTTTCCTTCTATTCCTTCTCTTGGACCTCTCGTCTTCCTTTCATATGTTGCGCATAGGATTTCCTCAATCTGATCCACATCCCAAAGATCCTCTACCTCTTCTTCATCACTTGCCAAGCCTTCCCTCACGGCTATGGCTCTCTTCTTGGTGTTCATCTTATATTGGTAGGGTACTCCACTGTGCGTTCTTCCAGCTGCTGCCATGATCTGCTTGATCTGATCTGCCTCCATCATGATTGGGTCCAAGGCCTCCTCCTTCTTTCCTTTCTCCATTCCTGCCTCCATTTCTCCTTCTCCTGTCAGTTCTTCCCCCCTTCCCCCATGCACGCAGAGAAGTTTAGCTGTCTGAGGCCATTGTCATTACACCTTTGTTATATAGTAATATATTAAAGGAAGTATACAACGATCTGATATACCTACCTCTAAGTCCCTTCAAGAACTCTTTCTCTGCTGCACTGTAAGACTTTGCTGTATCTACTGCAAATTCTATGATAAATCCTGCAACAATGCTGTCTAACCATAAATCTACTGCACACATAAATTTATTGTCAACTTGTTGTAACTGCGTGATCTCTACATGATTCCACTCTAGTTGTCTGATCTGATTTGTAGGATGGTTGTCTTTAAACCTTAATATCCACTCCTGCAACACATGTAGGAAATCACAGAAAAATACTTCATGCAAGTTGTTGAATACGCACTTGTTTAGATATTTGCCCGGTTTTAACTTTGGGTTTCTGTTATCTTTGTTTTCAACCAACTCTCTATCTCTGCCTTTGTTGGGTTCCACGATCTCAACATCCACTTTTAGATTCTCATTCTCTTAACGTCTTGTCGTCAGATCTGACATTCTTTTGACGTTTCTTCAACATATCTCATTCACTCAGTCCCATCCCGTTCCAACCGATAACATAACGATTTGTTGGTTTCTTATTCTACTTTATCAGTTATCCACTCTAATATTACATTACTATCATAGGTTGACCCAGGTTCAAATTTAACAAGCTTCCAAAAAAATCCCTCTAAACCTATCGCCCCCCCTGGTAAGCCAGAAGGAAACACAACACACAGAGTGTAATGCATAGTCTCACCCAAGATAGATCTATGGGTGGATGCAATACTCAGGTGCTTGCAGCCTAGGAATGAGTGGAGATCTGTGGTTGTACCTTGTGATATTTATTTATTTAGTCTAACCTCTTGATTAAAACAATCATTCTTATTCATGCATGTAAAGTATCAGATCTAACTAGTTTCTTCATTCATTCATCTAGAATTTAATTCTTAACAACAATAGAGATGCATACATTCAATCACATAACACAAGATTTAACGTGGTTCAGCCCCTCCTGGGCTACATCCACAAAGATATGCTCTCAAGATATTTATTATGTCTCAGCAATATATCATGCCGCACACGTTTATAGTCTTGGATCTTACAATCTCAATAGGCTTCCTGATCCCTGTGAGGCTGACTAGATCACACCAGGCTCCTCATCCTATGATCTAACCCTCTGGATCGAGTTGCACAATTCTTCTCTAGCTCACCACGAAATGTTGCAGTTCTTACAAATCTTACAACTTCCAGAGTCTCCCTACCTCCTAGGTACTACTGATCTCTTTCTGTATCTATCCAAGTCAGGTACCCCTCCAGGTCTCTCCTCTGTCCCCCCCTTAGACCTCCTAAGTACTACTTATATATATTCTTGTCTCATCAACCATTACAATATATTGCAAAACCCCTAACCCTAACATAATTAGGTCTCCCTTGCATGCGCGCCTCACACGCTTCCCTCACACGCTTCCCTCACACGTGCTGCTTTTCCTTCCAACTGTCCTTTCTTCCCTTCATTCTTCTCTCTCCAAAAATAGTCTTTTCCCCAGAATAGGTCTTTCTTATTCTCAAGGTATGCTATAAGGTTGTGATGTTGTTGTAGGGTTGTGAGGTTGTCGCATGCACTTTTTTGAAGTTGTGATGTTGTCATATGGTCTACTATGAATTTGTGATGTTTCTGTGATGTTGTCGTGAGGTTTTGATGCTGTCATATGCTCTACTATGAGGTTGTGATGCTGTCATATGCTCTACTATGAGGTTGTGATGTTTCAGTGAGTGGATGTTGTCGTTAGTGGACGTTGACATGAATGGATTATGTCACCGATGGATGTTATCGTCAATGATTACATTATAGGAATGATGCTATGAGTCTTGATAGGGTTTGAAGGATTATCTATAGAATGAAACATGTAGGTGAAGTCAGAAGTACTCTATATATGAAGATCTTGGATTGGTGATATCTTATTGAGTTAGTTCTCAGGTTAGAAGATTGGTGTCTTCATTCAACATGTTGGTGTCTATGTTTTAGGGAGTGGGTGCTTCCTTCCAGTTGTAGCTAGTAAAGCCAAGGGGTTGGTGCCTCCTTCCAGTCAGTGCTGGTAAATCAAGGAGTTGGAACTTCCTTCAGGCTGGTGCCTGTAAATCAGGGGGTTGGTGCCTCCTTCTAGTTGGTGTTGGATAATCTTGGAAGTTGGTGTTTCCTATGAATGTAATCTTAACATGATATAAGAAAAGCATTCTGTGGTTTTATCCCATTTGGGTTTCCACCTTAAAATCATTGTGTTCTATGTATGGTTTTTGTGATTACGAATGGAATTGTTAATAGTTAATGTTTACATGGTGTGCTTAAAGTTAAAAATGGTAAAAAGTGCTCAATATTGATTCACCTCCCCTCTTAGTATTGGTGAATATTCTAACAATTAGTATCAGAGTAGGTTCCTTCAGGAACAATCTAACCACTGGAAGGCAGATCATGGAGAAGCAAGGAGAATTTACCAAAAATGGAACACCATTGTTTGATGGACAAAATTATACTTTTTGGAGCATAAGAATGAGAGCATTTTTGCAGGCACAGGGATTTGATGTTTGACAAGCTGTAATAAATGGATACACTGCACTAGATTCTCCCCCAACTGATAACGTTTGGAAAAAGTTCAGTGAATACAATTCAAAGGCTATGAATTCCATTCTAAGTGGTCTAACAGGTTCAAAATTTGTTAAAGTTATGCATTGTGATTTCACAAAGGAAATTTGGGACAAGCTCAAGAATGTTTATGAAGGAGATGTTAAAGTCAAAGGGGCCAAGCTTCAGACTTACAAAGAACAATTTGAACATCTGAGAATGAAGGAATATGAAGATATTGCAATTTATTTTCTTCGAGTTGATGAAATTGTGGATACTATAAGAGGATTGGGAGAAAATATTTAAATTTCAGTTACTGTGCAAAAGATACTGAGATCTTTCCCAATGAGATTTGAGCATAAAATCTCAGCTTTGGAAGAAAGACAAGATATGGCTACGTTGAGCATGGATGAATTACATAGAATACTTACAACGTATGAAATGAGAACAGAACATGGAAATCCATCCAAAAGGGAAGCTTCTTTCAAAGACTCCAAGAAGACAAGAAAGAACAAGCCAGGGTCAAAACCCTGCTCCAACAATAGTGATGATTCATAGAATGAAGAAGAAGCCAACTATGTGAGAAATATGAAAAGAGGAACCAACAAGTACATAGGTAAGATTCCTTTCAAATGCTTTAAATGTGGTAAAGTAGGCCATTTTGCTTCCAAATGTTCTTATGCAAGGGGTTCAGATAGTGAAGAAGAAGAAGTTCCTAAGAAAGAAGATAAATATCTGAAAAGAGACAAGGAAAAAAATAAGGGAAGATTTTTCAAAAAGAAAATCCTGTATTCAAAAGATGATAGTTCCTCATTCGATGAAGATGATGATAGTGACAGTGAATCAAGAAGAGTACTCTTCATGGCGTGAGAGACTCAAGAGGAAACTACTGAAAATAATGAAGGAGATGATGAAGAAGAAGGATAAGTGAATATTGAGGCAGAATTGATCAGTGCGTTAAGTGATCTGAGAATAACAAGGAAGAAAAACAAGTCTCTGAATGAAGAGTTAAGTAAACTGAAGGAAGGATTTCAAAACCCCAATAAAAATTCTGAAGAAGCCAAGAAGACTATCATAGGTCTAAATATTCAGTTGTAAGAAGCCAAAGTGATTGAAGAAGCACTTAAGAGAAAACTGGAGGAAAATAAGAAAATAACAAAGAATCTGGAAGCTGAAATAGTCTCACTAAGAAAGGAACTACAAAAGGACATCCAACAAGTTATTGGCAATAACACCAAAATACAGGATGGAATCATTTGCAATAAAAAACCATTCTATGACAAGTCTGGAGTTGGATACAAAAAAAATATATTGGTGAGGGTTGAAGCTCTATGATGACAAGAAATGAAGCAGAGCAAAGAAGTTGTGCATATATTATCAAGGGTTCCATCAAGAAAGAAGAATGCAAGCCTTTAAAGGAGGACATACAAAAATCAGAAATAAAGAAAAATCAAGTAGAAGATCATCATTTAGAGGAACATGGAATAAAAAACCAACAATGAAGAAGACCCAAGAAGAAGATCGTGATTTCAGAAGAACAACAACGACTAGAAGGCCACCCATACCTAGGTACCAAATATTTTTCTTGGCTTGTGTTATTATTGCAATAATTTTGGGCATAAATCCATACATTGTAGAGCCTATGCAAAGGGCAGAAACACCTGGAACAAAAGAAGCAATGAAAATCCCAAGAATCATTATGAAGGCAATTATCTCAGAAATTCTCGTGAGGTGTTTGACAAAAATTAAAACATTTTTAATGCTCTGGGTTATGAAATTGAATGCTACAAATATAACAATTTTGTACACATAGCTAGAAATTGAAGAAGTGATTTGATAGTTTCTTCAAGGGAAACTAGGCATGCTCCTTTCAATCATATAGGGGAACAATAGAGAACTTGGAAAGGAAGCAAGAAGATTTGAAGGCTGAGGAATGTGAGTTTTCCTTATAAGCCCAAAATATAAGAAACCATTTGTATATTGACAATGGATGCTCAAAGCATATGACTAGAGACAAAACATATTTGTAACATTAAAGAAAGAAAAAGAAGGGTATGTCACCTTTGGCAATGATAACCAAAATTATAGGAAAAGGCACAATCAGTCTTGCAAACAAAGATGTTGTGACATAAAATGTCCTACTTGTTGAAAATATGAAGCATAACTTGCTAAGTGTTAGCCAAATGTGTGATCATGGACACACACTTATATTCAATTCAAAAGATTGTGAAATAAGGAAAGAAGAATCGGGCAGACTAGTGGCAACAACGACGGGGAATCCAAACAACATATACATCTTGAATGAGATCGAAGAAGAAAGATGTTGTTTTAGAAAATAAGATGAAATTTGGCTTTGTCATAGGAGAATGGGCCATATACACTTTGATAATCTTGTCAAGATCAACAAGAAGCAAGTTGTAAGAGAAATGCCAGAAATTACAAATCCAATGAATACTATGTGCAAGCACCGTCAGCATGGAAACCAAACAAAAGTTGAATTCAAGACAAATGAATACTCTACGAAAAAACCATTGGAGATTGTACACACTAATTTATGTGGACCCATTAGAACAAAATGACTGGATGGTGAACAATACTTCATGCTACTCAATGATGACTACACCAAAATGACCCGGGTTTTCTTCCTCAAGAAAAATTGAGAAGCTTTCGAATGTTTCAGGGTATTCAAGGAACTGGTTGAAAATGAAACTGATTTGAAAATCAAATGCTTAAGATCAGATAATGGAGGTGAGTTTACTTCAAATGAATTCAATAATTTCTGTGAAGAATAGGGAATAAAAAGACAATTCTCAACAACTAGAAGACCTCAACAAAATGGAGTTCCTGAAAGGAAAAACATAACTATACAAGAAATGGAAAGAACCATGTTGAATGACTCCAAGCTAAGTGATATCTTTTGGGGACAAGCAATGCATACAACAATTCATATCTTGAACAGAGGATTGATAAGAAGGACTAGTGATAAGACTCGATATGAGTTATGGAAAGGAAGACCAGACAATGTCAAGCACTTTAGAGTGTTTGGAAGCAAGTGTTACATAAAAAGGGAAAACAAGAAGATTGGAAAATTTGACTCCCAGGTGGACGAAGGCATATTTGTTGGGTAATTGTGCAAAAGCAAAGCATATAAGTGCTACAATTTAAGACTCAACAAGATAGTGGAAAGCATCAATGTAAAATTTGATGAAACAGACTTGTTGAACCCCAAGAAGGAAAACAAAAATTCAAACATCTTTGAAGAACATGAAAATGAATAACTAAAGCAAGAAGAAGAGGAAGAAGAAGAGGAGGAAGAAGAAGATGAACAACAAGAGAAGCAACTAGAAGCAAAACAAGAAGAAAACAACCAACAAGATTTTCATACACCTTCTAGAAAACCTAACCACCGTGTTCAAAAGAATCACCCACTAGAAAAAATCATTGGAGATAGAAGTGTCGAAGCAGAAACCAGAAGAAGAAAGTAAGCACAAACACCTTAAAAATGACATTTTTCATTACTGTCCACAGTTGAACCAAGTAACTTTGAGGAAGCCAGAAATGATGAACATTGGATCAAGGCTATGGAAGAAGAACTAAATCAAATACGGAAGAATGAGACGTGGAAACTAGTTCCAAGACCAAAGGAAAAAAATGTGATTGAGACAAAATGGGTCTTTAGAAAGAAATTCAATGAATATGGACAGGTAACCAAAAACAAAGCAAGACTAGTGTGCAAAGGATATGCTCAATTTGAAGGAACAAATTTTGAAGAAACCTTTGCTCCCATGGCAAGAATGAAAGCAATCATAATTTTCTTGGCTTATGCATGCTCCAAAAGGATCAAAGTGTATCAGATGGATGTAAAATCAACTTTTCTAAATGGAGAATTAGAAGAAGAAGTTTACATAGAACAACCATAAGGGTTTCTACTATCAGAAAAGGAAGACTATGTTTGCAGATTGAAGAAAGCTCTGTCTGGACTTAAGCAAGCTCCAAGAGCTTGGTACTCAAGATTGGACATGTACTTACAACAACAAGGATTTAGAAGGGGAAATGTAGATAGTAACCTCTACATAAAAGTGGATCAAGGTATTATGATTATTATAGAAGTGTGTGTTTGATGACATCATCTTTGGAAGTGATGATGATAGATTGAGTGAGAAGTTTTCCAAGGATATGCATAATGAATTTGAAATGTCCCTACTTGGGGAGTTTATTTTCTTCTTAGGACTCCAGATATCTCAACTAGATGAAGACATTTTCATTTTGCAAACCAAGTATATCAAGGAAATGTTAAAGAAGTTCAAAATGGAAGAATGCAAACCTATGTGTAGTCCTATGGTTACCGGTTGCAAGTTGAGCAAAGATGATGAATCTAAAGAAGTGGATCAAAGACTCTACAGATAAATGATTGGTAGACTACTCTATGTTACAACTTCAAGACCATATGAAATGCAAGTAGTTGGACAGGTCACAAGATTTCAAGCGACACCAAAGGAATCCCATGTTCTAGCAGCGAAAAGGATCTGTAGATATCTTAAATGAACAACATATTTTGGGATATGGTATTTGAAAGGAAATGAGTTAACTATGGTCACCTACATAGATGCATATTGGGAAGGTGTTACACATTATTTTGGTCACCTCAGTGATCAACTGATAACATGTGTTCATGTTCCCTGAAAATATTAAAAGAGACTTTCTCCATGAGAAAAGTGGTTGGCTTTCCTCTTTCAAAAACCATAACAAGAAAGGTCGTCGCACCCTGCTATATGCATGGGGTGCGATGATGCCTAATCATCACAATCTTCCCTAAAACTGGACTGCGATGTCGTCGCATGCTACTTGTGCATAGGGTGCGACGATGCTTAAAGCAAAGGAAGAGTAAAAAATCAAGAATGTTCTAGAAGGGAATCTTCTAGAAGATGAGGTGGCCTCCGATCGATTTGGATCTTACTCGCTTCTCTGATTTAGTGGGATCATCCAATCTCCTCATCCATCTCTCTTTCACACTATATAAAGAGGGATATCTCATGGAAAAGGATAAGGTTGAATAGGCTAAGATTTGCATGGAGAGTTCTACTTCATATTATACTTGAGACCTTTGCTTTAGTTCTTCAAGTGAGATTGTGGATCTTCTTTATTCAAGGCATTTGAGCAAAGGTGTGTGTGTTGAAACAAGAGCCATTGAAATGGGACCTTGCAACATCAAGGCATGGGTTGTATTCTCCACTTTCGATTTAATTTTATACAACAATACATTTCTTCCCTATAAAAGCATCTCAACTT
>ML783105.1:551926-622197 GCA_009831015.1 Picea engelmannii
ATATATATATATATATATATATATATATATATATATATATATATATATATATATATATATATATATATATATATATATATATATATATATATATATATATATATATATATATATATATTTGTTTTCCCTCTTTGTTGGTTTGTGATTCTTAGACAGGCTTACCATTCTGCAAACTCAAGGAAGGAGCTACAAGGACGACACTAGCGAGGATCAAGTGTTGTTTAAAAGGTAGGTCACTTGTACCTCACTAAACTAGTTTATATGACAATGGAGTTTAAGGCGAAGTATGTATTTTGTCTTGTTTTGTTCTAGTTTCCTATGTAAGTTAGGGAGCTCTATTTGTGTCTGCACTTACTGATTAGTCTGATAACAAAAGGAAGTATTGATGACAATAGAATTACAAGTGGAGCAGATTTCTACTTAGGTGATTGCTTAGTGTCCCGGTTGAGAAATAATCAATCTTCAATGTGCATATCCAAAATAGAAGCAAAATATATTGCAACAACATCATGTTGTACTCAGATTCTATGGATGAAGCAAAACCTTCAAGACATACAAGTTAGATATGATGAGCCTATTCTGATACTATGTGACAACACCAGTGCTGTAAGCATCTCCAAGAATCCAATGATGCATTCCAAGACCAAACATATTCCTATTAAGTTCCACTTTCTACGGGAACAAGTCACATAAAAGAATATCAAGTTGGAGTACATTGGGACAAAATAACATATTGCAAATATCTTCACAAAGCCTCTTCCTAGAGAAACCTTTGAGTATCTTCAACAAAAACTGGGAGTAATTTATGCTCCAAATTGATTTCCATAATATTCTGTAAGAACAAAAAGGGGAATATTGTGAGGGGGAGTTACCCTTTTCCATTGATGTCAAAGGGGGAGAGAAAAATAGTAAAACTAGAAGCATGGAGACAAGGGGAGTCGTCACGAAGATAAGAGGACAATACAGTCATTGAGATCAAAACATGAAGACAAAGGGAGCATGTTTGTTTTACTAAGTTGCCATCAATGCCAAAGGGGAAGATTGTTGGTAAATTGGTTGTTATTGATGTAAACCTTAGAAGAATCCCTAAAGCACTTCCCAGAATCCCCTAAAAGTGATGATGACGTGTCCACTTGAAGAAGCCTTGACATAAATGTGTATAACTCCAAAGTGGTCCCCTTATAGTGTAGCTTTTAAACATGAACCTCATAGGATGAGATAACATGTGGTTGTTTCCACATGCCCACTTTGAGTTGTACACAAATGGAGCCCACAAGATGTCCAAGATAAATACTTCAAGATGAATAGTGTTGAAAGTAATCATTTTTAGTCAATTTGGATACCCTATATTTGAGGGAATTTTTACCCTACATAACTAACTCAAATGGAATCACAATTTACATGGTTGGAAATATTATTCCAAGGCCTTTCCAATGGTATATGTAAGTCCCTCTAACTCCCTAGAAATGATGAGATATTAATTTTTCCATTCAAAAACCCAACTAGAAAATTGAGGTCAACTCAACTAATTTTTGGGGACATAATTACTATAAATACAAGATAGGATTTTTCATTTTTAGAGGAACCAACAAAGAGATCAAGTCTAAGGTGTGCTCAAGGAGTTGTGGTGTCTTTTTGGTGTGCAAGAGAAGTCTACGGGATTCTCTTAAGGTCTTTCTTATTCTCAAGGCATGCTATAAGGTTGTGATGTTGTTGTAAGGTTGTGAGGTTGCCACATGCACAATTGTGAAGTTATGATGTTGCCATATGCTCTACTATGAATTTGTGATGTTTTCCTGAGATTGTGATGCTGACATATGCTCTACTATGAGGTTGTGATGTTTCCATGAGTGGATGTTGTCGTTAGTGGATGTTTCCTTGAATGGATGTTTTCGTTAGTGATTACATTATGGGAAGGATACTATGAGGCTTGCTAGGATTTGAAGGGTTATCTATGGAATGAAGCATGCAAGTGAAGTCATAAGTACTCTATGTATGAATATCTTGTATTGGTGATATCTTATTAAGTTGGTGCTCATTTGATAATATTGGTGTCTTCATTTATCAAGTTGGTGCTTGTGTTTCAGAGAGTGGGTGCTTCCTTCCAGTTGGAGCTGGTAAATCCATGGGGTTGGTGCCTCCTTCTAGTTGATGCTGGTAAATTAGGGAGTTGGATTTTCCTTCTGGTTGGTTCTTGTAAACCAGGGGTTTGGTGCCTCCTTCCAGTTGGTGCTGGAGAATCTTAGAAGTGGGTGCTTCATATGAATGTAATCTTAACATGATATAAGAAAATCATTCTGTGGTTTTTTCCCATTTGTATTTCCACGTAAAAATCATTGTGTTATGTGTATGGTTTTTTTGATGATGAATGCCATTGTTAATAGTTAATGTTTACATGATGTGATTAAATTTAAAAATGGTAAAAAGTTCTCAATACTGATTCACCCCCCCCTCTCAGTATTGGTGAATATTCAAACAAATTATTGTTGGACTCTAAATTGCCAACACACTTTTGAAGTAATAAAAGAAAAAATCTCAATTTCTCATGTATTACAAGGTCCCAATTGTTCTCTTCCATTTCATATTCCCACAGATGCATACGATAAATTTGTGGGAGCAGTCTTGGGACAAGATTAAGATAACAAGCGTTATGCCATATATTTCATAAGTAAGAATTTGGTTGGTGTAGAACTAAACTACACTGTTATGAAAAGGGAACTACTAACAATAGTTCATGCTCTAAACAAATTCATTCATTATGTTACAGGGTATAAAGTTTTTGTACATACATATAATGTTGTCATTAGATACTTGATGAAGAAACTTGACATCAATGGTAGAATGATTAGATGTTTTTTGTTGTTACAAAAATTTGTTCTAACTATTCTTGATAAGCCTAGGAAGTAGAATGTAGTTGCAGATTTTTTGTCCAGGTTGACTATTTCTACCGAAGAAGACATGATTGATGACCAATTTCCATATGAACACCTATTTTTCATATCAATACAAACCCCCTATTTTGTTGACATAGCAAATTAGCCAAGAATAAGAAATTTCCCTCAACATTTCTCCTACAGGGAGAGGTGCAAGATTGTATGGAAGAGTTCAACCTATACATGGGTCGCATGTTGTCTATTCAAACTCTGCCCAGATCAAGTCTTGAGAATATGCATAAGAGAAGATGAAATACATGACATCCTTCATGCTTTTCATGATGAACCATGTGGAGGAAATTATGCAACAAAGAGGACAAACTACAAGATATTACAATATGGATTCCATTGACTGACCCTACATAGAGATGCTCAACAATACACTTCACATTGTGATGAATGTCAAAGAATGGGGAAGCCTACAAAGAGGAATGATATTCCTTGGCATCCCCAATTATCATTGGAAGCATTTGAAAAGTGGGGCATGGACTTCATAGGCCCAATTGATCCTCCATCAGGACCAAAAAGGCACATATTGGTATGCACGAATTATCTGACCAAATGGGCTGGAGTAAAAGCTATGAAGGATGCCATAAAACAAAATGTAGATGCATTCCTACAATAATGCATATTCTCAAGGTTTGGTTATCCAAGAGAGATAGTCACAGAACAAGGACCTCAGTTTACATCCATACTTAGTGAAGCAATCATGAAGGAACACAACATCTGTCATAGGAAGTCAACACCCTACCATCCACAAGCAAATGGGTAGGCCAAAGTCACCAATCGAGATTTGGAGAACATCCTCACCAAAACAGTGAGCATGAACAAAAAAAATTGGTCAAAAAAACTCACATAAGCTTCATGGGCATACAACATCACATGGAAGACTACCACTGGGCTCACACCCTTTGAGTCTATGGTAAGAAATCCATGCTCCCTATTGAATTTGAATATCAGACATTAAGGACAACAACTGAATTAGACATGGATTTACCATCAACACAAAGAGAAATATAGAGTAAACTAAATGCGTTAGATGAGTTTAGAATTCAAGCACTCTTTAACACTGAAGTAGTGCAACACAAGAGAAAATATTGGCATGACAAGAAAATTAAGCATAACAAGTTCAAAGAAGGGGATTGGGCCCTCTTAAATGAATCAAGATTCAAAGAATTTAAGGGGAAACTGATGACCAGATGGTTAGGGCCTTAAACAATTGAAAAATGCTATGATAATGGTTCAATACAGATAATAACCATTGATGCAGAAATAATTCCTTTGTTAGTAAATAGATTCAGGCTAAAAGTTTACAACAAGATATTGACAAGAGAATAATTCAAAACAACAATAAAGACACATAATATGGATGTGATTGACAACAAATATTCTCTCAATCCATCCAAATAATGTGAGATAAGAAAAAAAGAAAATAAAAAAAGGAATAAAGTTCCCGGATGAAAACCTCCCTGAGGTAGTCTCAGATCTAGGACAATTTGTGGGTGACAACCTCCAATGGAGGCACTCTCAGATCTAAGGAATAAAAAAAGGAAAAAGAGAATAAATATTTTAGAACACTAATGTTTTGTTTTGCAGGCACCCAACACCTCATTTGTTGCAACCATCTGCACAAGAATGAAATCAACAAACAACCAACAATAACTCAACAATAAGAATTCTTAGTTTATTTTCTTTCATCATCCATACATAACACTTTCCATCATTTTCATTGATTAATCATTTTTATTTCCTAGTTCTTATTCATCAATACCACTTTCCAAGTTCAATAGTCTACATTATACCCTTTTCTTCAATAAAAACAACCTACAGGGTTATCATACATATTTCTACAGGATCATCCTACAAGATTTTACAGGATCAACCTATAGGACCATTTCTACAAATAATGGCAAGCATTGAAGGGTCAATACCAACATCAGAAAATCAATTGTTAATATCAACAACATCACAACCTTCTCCAACCATTTCTACATCAGATACAACCATCGGGACAAAAAAATCATATTTCTACAGAATACTCTGTATCTTGTAGAAAAGTTTATGCATAAAAAGTTATAGTTCTATAGGATGCTCTATATCTTGTAGAAAACTTGGAAGCCATGATATTCGAGATATCTCTATGAAAGAGAATGTTGGAATGTTGTTCAATACTTGGGGGGGGGTGAACCAATATTGCTTCTTTTTCACAATTTTAATAAATTCTTTAATAATTAAAATTATTAATCATTACAATTTATCAACAAGAAAGTATAATACACAGGATTTTGAATGTAAAAATAAAATTTAAATTTCTTTTACAAGCTACAACTTGTAGGAGACACCAATATCCCTTTTGAGCACCTACTCAAGGAGACACCAATCCTCTGTTTTCAAGCACCAACTTGAGGAAGCTGCAACTCCCTGTAGATCAGGCTCGAACTTGTAGAGGACTCCAATCCTCAATTTTCAAGCAAGAACTTGAGGAATCTGGAACTCCCCGTTGTTCAAGCTCCAACTTGTAGAGGACTCCAATCCTCCCTTGCTCCTCCCTTCCACCCTCTCTTCACGTGTTTTTTTCAGGTGTCATATTCTTCCTTGGACTTTGCTTCTGTTTTTGATCTTTTGAAGTAGCTCACAAAGACCCTTATCTCTCACCATATCTTTATGTTTATATAGTCTTATAAAAGGTGTATGTTATTGAAACAATGTGTCTCTTTGTAAAATATCAAATAAACCAATGTGCATTTTCATTTTATTAATGTTGTTTTAGTAACAAATTTATTTCTTTGTTATCATTTTTAAGAAATCAGGAGACCTTGGTTCCTCTTCAAAATATCTTTAAGTTGTTCAACATTTATCCTTTCACGTGCCAAAATATTTGTAGCAACAATGGAATGGTTGGGTGATAAATTTTGTTTCCTACTGTTGTAATTGTTCTTGAATGTAATACCCCAGGTTTTTGAGCCCTGTATTAAATAATATATTTTGATGATCTATGAAAGGCCAGAGTGCCCAAACAATTAAAAGAGGCCAGTGTGCCTAGGAAATGTAATGCTTTGATCATTATTAATAATAAATACATCACTGGCTGCTAGACAAACAAGGACATGAGTTATAGAGGGCTATGATTCCAAAAGAGAGGGGGATTGAGGGGCTAGGTATTTATTTTATATTTTATCTACCCATAATTTTTTAATGGAGAGGAGTGGTTAAGGCCATGTGGTTCTTGATTTGCAAGTAAAGATATAAACCAATCTTGTGGGTTGTTTGGGGGCTTCCTCTTTACTCATTCACTCACTCACTCATTGTTCATTGTTCACACCTTTCATTATGTTCTCTCTCCATTCACTCTTTCACCCACTCTTCATTCTTCATTCCTTTTGATCTTGGTTGGGGAGAGAAAAACGAATGGTGGAGAGGAGCCATGGTTTGGTTGGAAATAGTGTCTGCTGGTGTATTCAAACCATGAATTAATGCTTACATATCTGAGATGCATTGGCATGCGTTAAGTTTTTCCCACAACTATGAATCCTGAGAGTCTGAGCATGGAGATTCTTGACCAGATGCACTAGAGCCCTGGGAAGAGGTGGACAGTCTAAGGGACTGCGTGGTAGAGAAGGGGGTCCATTCTCTTAGGTTGTGTAGGCTGGATAGAAGAGAGATAATGTACTTTGGATTGTTATGTGTGTTGAGAATCTTGTGAGAGCTTGAGTGCTGACTAGTTTGGGAAGTTGAGTGACCCTTTGGAACCGTCCTTGTGGACTCATAGCTCTGGTTCGGGGGTGAAATTGTTGTTGAGACTTGGAACAACAATGTCTACGGTTGGGTGGAACATCCTTGATCTACAACCAGTTGGTGATTCATTTCACTAAAGATAAGTGCTCTCTCTGTCATGGTTTCATTTACATGTATATTTATTTATGTTGTGTATTTATTTATCTATGAAAATTCATATCTATAATATGCATGCTTGTTGGTTATTATTTTGCACAACATATGGTTCATTTCTTTTATATTGTAGCTTGAATCTTGATCTATGAATGTGAATATTTCATGCATCTTTATTAATTAAAAAATTGAAAATAATTTGAAATTAGTTCAGAAGCGGGCTTGAAGTAGTGTGCCCAACCTGTGGGTGGCTCGGTACGTTACATTGAATAAACCCTGACCTTGAGGAGGTAATTGGATTCGAACTTGAATTTTCTTTCGAGCGCATTTCATGTACTATCATGGTGGATGGGTGCTAATCTTGTGGCCCCTTTCTTCATAGGACCAAGGTGTTTTGACTAATAGATAAAAGACGAGGCACAATCCATGTTTTGTAACCTATCCCAAAAGAACCTCTTTTATTCACCAGGTGACCACACCCTATACCTAAGAGTTATCTTGGTTAGCTCCTTACTCCATCACAACTTCATATTTTACCATATGACTCTGGTTTGTGACCCAGAGTGAACTCACACAATGCTAATCTAGGTGTTTAGATAGATCAACGGTTCAGACTTAATCAAACATTGAGTGGATGGTCCAGGCTTAACTTAGGCACTTAATCAGATCGATGATTGTGTTTTAATCAAAGACTGAGTGGAAGATTCACATGATTTTTTCATTTGAGAGATGCAATCGAATTAATCCCAAGCCAAAATGCGATGAACCATAGTGCTGATAGGTGGTTTATTAACTTTTGCATAATAGAATTTTCGTGTCTTCCCTATGTGTTTAACTTCCATGCGTTTTGTTTTAGAATTTGTATTAGAACCATCCAATCTTGCTTCTATTTTGATCCAACGATCAACGTTCAATCATTGTTGTTTGATTTGATCATCGTCGTCCAGTTGTACCAAAATGAAAAAGAACTCTTTCGTTTCTTATGCAGTATTGCTAAGTGTTACCCCGAAGTATTCAATGCCCTTGGAAGCAACAACAATGGATGAGTTGAGACTCTCTGAGGTTGTGAACCAGGTGCTGCTGGAATCATAGGTTGAGATAGCAAATTTGAATTTTCTGTACCTTTTATTTTTCTAAATTGACGATTGGGTTTTCAAGGAAGACACAACCTTAATGGAGTAGATACTGAAGATGTTTATTTTGTCATAGATCGAATTTTGTTGGCGACTGCTATTTACAATAGTACTAACACCATGATCTGAGGAAACAATTTGTGTCAATGTTGTAATCATTGTTTCGGTAGATGGTAATGAGATAGGCATAACACTAGACAAAGTTCCATTGTAAAGTTATTTCCATGCTATCTTAAAAAATGAACAACATGTTTTTGTTGGGACATTTCTCATTTTTCAGTGCCACCTTTAATAAATCCCGTCTTATTAACTCCTCCATATGTGACTTGATATGGATCCATATTGGATATTAGCCATTTATAATGATGACCATATTGAATTCTTTTGACATTCAATGACACACCATATGACACACCATATCCAATATTCTCTCTTAATGACAATATCATGTTTAGCCATTGATGATAACCACATACAACAATGCTAAATCCATAGCATCATGTCCAAAATTGACCATGATGACCCTCTTTGACATCAATGCCAACACCATAACATGACATTAATGCCAATACCGTAACACTATGTCCAACATTCTCCCCCTTTGGCATTAATGGAAACCAAGTAAAATCCCCTCTTAACTAGGTTTTACTGTTTATTCTCCCCCTTTGACAACAATGCCAAAAGGGATATTTGTTTGCTCCCCCTGAGGTTATACTCCCCTTGTCCATGTACTCCTTTTCTAATGAATCTTGTGCAATTTTAATTAGATATGGAGATTACCCCCAATTTCTGTCTAAGGTTTTCAAAAGTACTTATGGGAAGAGGTTTTATGAATATATCTACAATCTGTTTTGTAGTATTCACATATTCCACTTTAACAATTTTTAGAGGAAGTTGTTCCCTTATAAAATGAAATTTAATTGGGATATGCTTGGTTTTTGAGTGCATGACAAGATTTTTAGAAAGGTTTATAACACTGGTACTGTCACAGTTAAGAAGAATTGGATGATCATGCTTTACTTGTAAGTCTACCAGGGTTTACTTCATCCAAATTACTTGAGTGCGGCAGGATGCAACAACAATATATTCAACTTTTGTTGTGGATAGTGATATGGAGGGTTTATTTTTACTTAGTCATGACACAAGACGTTTTCCTAGGAAGAATGCCCCTCCACTGGTGCTCTTTCTGTCATCAATACTTTCCGCCCAATCTGCATTAGTATATGCAATTAATGTGAAGTCTTCTTTTTTTGGATACCATAATCCAAAATCCAAGGTGCCTTTGAGATATCTAAAAATCCTTTTAACTGCCTTCATATTTGTCTCTTTAGGTGCATATTGAAATCTGGCCACTACTCCTACAACTTACATGATATCAGGTCTTGTTGCTGTTGCATATAATAGGCCACCAATCATTGATCTATACATGGTTTGGTCCACTTTTAGTGATTCATCATCTTTGTTTAGTTTGCATCCTGTAATCATAGGAGTGTTCATAGGTTTGCAATCTTCCATTTGAAATTTCCTCAACATTTCTTTAATGTATTTGGTCTGAGATATGAATATGTCGTTGTCCGACTGTGATACTTGTAATCCCAAGAAGAATGTTGGTTGACCAATCATTGACATTTCAAATTATTTTTGCATTTTTGTAGCAAATTGCTTGCTTAGAGGGTTTAAATTACTTCTGAAGATGATGTCATTCACATATACTACAACAATAATTATATTTTGATTTTCAATTTTAGTGTAAAGATTGTTGCCAGTAGCTCCTCTTTTGTATCCTTGTTGTTGTAGATGATTATCAAGTCTTGAAAACCATGCCCTGGGAGCTTGTTTGAGCCCATCCAATGCTTTCTTTAATTTACAAACAAAGTCTTGATTTTATGATAACATAAATCCTTCAGGTTGTTCTATATAAACTTATTCCTCTAAATTTCCATTTAAGAATGCTGAATTGACATCCATTTGATATACTTTAAAGTTTTTAAAACATGCAAATGCCAAGAACATTCTTATAGCTTCTAATATGGACACTGGGGAAAATGTTTCCTCAAATTCAATCCCTTCCACCTGAGCATATCCTTTGCACACCAATCTTGCCTTATTCCTTATAACTTGACCATCTTCATTTACTTTATTTTTGAAGATCCATTTGGTCCCTACCACATTTTTGTCTTTTGATCTTGGGACTAGTTCCCATCTCTGTTTTTTCTCTATTTCATCAAGCTCTTCATTCATGGCTTTGATCCAGTCTTCATCTTTGATGGCCTCTGCAAATGTTTTGGGTTCTATTAGGGAGATCATTCATTGTTCTTATTCATATGTTAGCCTTCTTCTTGTTTAAACTCCAACACTTTTGTTGCCTATGATTTGGATTTCAAGATGATTTCTTTATACTCTCCTTGATGGTGCTTTTGAATTTTGTCTTGGTGATTCTTCCTCTTCCATTTATTCTTCACTTTGTGATTCATCCTCTTCTATTTCTTCAACTTTTTCTTCATCATCATCATTTCTTCTCCTTTCATCAAATTGTGAATTATCTTGAGATTTGATTCTCTTTAATTTTAAATCATCCACTTTCACATTTGCACTTTCCATAATTTTGTGCAGCCTCAGGTTATAGAATCTGTAAGCATTTTTATTGGATGAGTAACCAAGAAATATGCCTTCATCTGATCTGGAATCAAAACTTCCTAGATTATCATCATCTCTCTTAATATAGCATTTGCTCCCAAAGACTTTGAAATGTTTGACTGACGTTGGTTTGCCAAACCATAATTCACATGGTGTCTTGTCATGGTTGACTCTATGTTGTGATCTGTTAAGTACATACACTGTTGTATACACTACACTCCAATATATATCTGAGAGTTTGGATTCATTTAACATAGTTCTCGCTGCTTCTTGAACAATCTTATTTTTCCTTTCAACAACTCCGTTTTGTTGAGGATATCTTGGAGCTGAAAAGTGTCTTTTAATTCCACGAGTTTCACAAAACTTGTTGAACTCATTTGAGTTAATTTCCCCTTGATTATTTGATCTTAGGCACTTGATTTTGAGATCAGTCTCATTTTCAGCATGGGATTTGAAGATTTTAAAATTTTCAAATGCTTTTGATTTTTCTTTGAGAAAGGATACCCAAGTCATTCTTGTATAGTCATCTATGAATAAAATGAAGTAATGTTCACCTTGTATGATTTTAGTTCCGGTAGGTCCACAGAGGTCAGTATGAACAAGTTCTAATAGTTTTGATGTAGAGTATTGTTTTGTCTTGAATTTTACTTTTGTTTGCTTCCCACGTTGGTAGTGCTTACAAACATAGTTTGAAGGTTTTATAATCTTTGGCATATCTTTCACAACTTCCTTTTATTAAGTTATCAAAACTTACGTGTCCCATTCTTTTGTGCCATAACCAACTTTCATCTACTTGACCCATGCAACATTTTTCTTCTTCTTCTATGTTTAAGATATATATATCACTTGGTGTCCTTGGTGGAATAACCACTAATTTTCTTGAACCTTCTTTCCTAATTTCACATTTTTGAGATTAAAATATGAGTACGTGTCCTTGATCACATGTTTGGCTCAGATTGAGGAGATCAGAATTCGAATTTTCTAGCACATTTTATGCTTTAGCTCTTTTATTTCCCAAACTGACTATACCCTTTCCAAGTATCAAGTATCTCGACAGAGACATCATCTCCAAATGTAACCCTTCCTTTTTCTTTCCTTTTCAAACTGAGGAATTTGTCTTGATCTCCTGTCATATGTTTTGAACATCCACTATCAACATACCATTGGCTTCTTTTATTTTTAGCATATAAGGCTACCTTACACTCTGTCTCATTTTCTTTCCATGTCTTTTTATGATTTTCTTCTTGAAAGTTGGAAGTCTTCATGGGATTCTTTGGTAGTCTACAATCACTAGCTTTGTGACCGTAATTGTTGTATTTGTAGCATTCAACATTGTAATTTTGTAATGGAGAGAATGATTTATAGTTTCTTTTCCCTTGAATATTATTATTCTTGTTTTTCTTATAACCATATCTTTGAACACTCTTATGATTGTTCTTTCTATAAGCTCCATAATGTAATGCTTTATGCCCAAAATTATTGCAAGAGAAGCAATAGCCAAGAAATAGATGTTGATACATTTTTGGGGGAGTTCTTATTGTAGTTGTATTACTTCTATATTCATTTTCTTTTGAATGGATAACATATTTCTGTTGATTTGAATCTATCTTTATTTTGATTTCTTCCTTTTTGAAAGAGCTATGAAGGGCAGCTGTATAACTATTTGGACTTTTATCAGATTTATGTGTTGTAGTGCTTGAGATTGTATCAATTTTCTTTTGATCATACCATTGTCCTGATTTATTGCTAGATGGTATTTGATTGTTAAGAATATCATTCAGGATTTTTGAACTATTTTCAAATCTTGATTGGTTATTTCCTTTCTCAAGTTCCTTTTTCAGAAGAACAATTTCAGCCTCTAGTTTTTCAAAGTCACGTTGGTTTTCATTGAGTTGTTTACTTATGACCTCTTTAATTCTTTTGGCTTCTTGGAGTTGAGTCTTTCAAGTCAATAATGAGTTGTTTTCTCTCATTGATGGTTTTTGAAACTTCATTTTCTCTTGATTTTTGTTCTTATTCATATTCTAGTAGTTGTTCTCTTAATGATTTGTTTTTCCTTTTATATTTTCTTAGTTCTTTGAGAGCACTAATAAGTTCTTCTTCAAGTTATGCTTCTCCTTCAACTTCAGAGTTCCTAGTATTATCCTTAGTAGCATTAGTTGGAGTTTCTATGCCCATAAATAGAAGCCTTGCCTCGCCATCTTCACTCATGTCAGATGAACTACTATATTCTTTGGAGTAAAAGTTTTTCTTTTTCTTGTATAATTTTTTCTTATTTATAGTTTTGACCTTTTTATATTCTTTATGGTTATGAGTTTCTTCATCTTCACTATCCTCCTATTTTGGATAGGAACACTTGGAGGTAAAATTCCTAACTTTTCCATAGTTGAAACATTTGAGGGGTAAAGTCCCTTTGTATTTCCCAGACCCTTTTTTGAGTTTCCTTATAAAGTTAGCCTCTTCTTCATCTGATATGGCTCAATGATTTTCATTTGGTACATACTCATGGTGCTTTGTAGAGTTTGAGGCTTTGAAGGTTGTTTCCTTTTTTAATGGCCTTTCTTGCCCCATTATCATTTCATAGGCTATAAGAATCCCATGAAGTTCATCCATTGTAAGTTTGTCAAGATTTTCTCGATCTTCCAAGGTAGATACCTTGGCATCATATCTCATTGGTAATGATCTCATCACCTTTTGAACAATAATTTTGTTTTCTAGATCTTCTTCTGGAGCTCTGATTGAATTGACAATTTCATCCAATCTTTGAAGATATTTTGCAATGTTCTCTTCTTGTTTCATTTCCAGACCTTCAAATTATTCTCTGTATGTTTGAAGTTTTGCTTGTTTGAATTTGGAATATCCTTCATAGATGATTTGAAGTTTGTCCCAAATTTCTTTTGTTGATTTACAATGCATCACTTTCACAAATATAGAGTTTTCTAATCCACCAAGAATTGCATTAACAATCCTTGAATTATCATTACATTGTTTCTTTGCAACAACATTTGAAGGTGCAATAGGTGGTGCTTTGTAACTATTTACCATAGATAACCAAACATCACATCCAAGTGCCATTAGATAAATTCTCATCATTAGACTCCAAATTGCATAATCATTTCCTTTGAACAATCGTGCTCTATTAGAGGACATTCCTTCTTGTTGATCCATTGTGATATATCAGAATCTACCTTCCAGTGATTAGATTGTGGTGAAGGAACCTTCTCTGATACTAATTGTTGGAATGTTGTTCAATACTAAGGGGGGGGGGGGTGAATCAATATTGCTTCTTTTTCATAATTTTAATCAATTCTTTAATAATTAAAATTATTAATCATAACAATTTATCAATAAGAAAATACAATACACATGATTTTCAATGTAAAAATAAAATTTATATTTATTTTACAAGCTACAACTTGTAGGAGACACCAATCTCCATTTTGAGCACCTACTCAAGGAGACACGAATCCCGTGTTTTCAAGCACCAACTTGAGGAAGATGCAACTCCCTGTAGATCAAGCTCCAACCTGTAGAGGACTCCAATCCTTTGTTTTTAGCCAACAACTTGAGGAAGTTGTAACTCCATGTTGTTCAAGCTCCAACCTGTAGAGCACTCCAATCCTCCCTTCCACTCTCACTTCATATGTTTGTTTCAAGTGTCATATTATTCCTTTGACTTTGCTCACAAAGACCCTTTTCTCTCACCATATATTTCGGTTTATATAGTCTTCTAAAAGGTGTATGTTATTGAAACAATATATCTCTTTGTAAAAGATCAAATAAACCAATGTGCCTTTTCATTTTATTAATGTTGTTTTAGTAAAAAAAATATTCCTCTGTTATCATTTTTAAGAAATCGGGTAACCTTGGTTCCTCTTCAAAATATCTTTAAGTTGTTCAACATTTATCCTTTCATGTGCCAAAATATTTGTAGCAACAATGGAATGGTTGGGTGATAAATTTTGTTTCCTACTGTTGTAATTGTTCTTGAATAAACCCTGATCTTGAGGAGTTAACTAGATTCAAACTTGAATTTATTTTCGAGTGCATTTCTTATATTGTCATGGTGGATGTGTGCTAATATCATGGCCACTTTCTTCATAGGACCAAGGTGTTGTGACCAATAGCTAAAATACAAGGCACACTCCCTGTTCTGTAACATAGCCCGAAAGCACCTCTTTTATTCACCAGGTGACCACACCCTAAACCTATGAGTTATCTTGGTTAGCTCCTTAATCCATCACAACTTCATATTTTACCATATGACTCTGGCGTGTGACCGAGAGTGAACTCACACAGTGCTAATCTATGTGTTTAGAAATATCAATGGTTCAGACTTAATCAAACGTTGAGTGGATGGTGCAGGCTTAACTAAGGCGCTTAATCAGATCGACGATTGTGTTTTAATCGACGATTGAGTGGACGATCCACATGATTTTCGCATTTGAGATATGCACTAGAATTAATCCCAAGCCAAAATGCGATGAACCATAGTGCTGACATGTGGTTTATTAAATTTTACATAATAGACTTTTCGTGTTCACCCTCTGTGATTAACTTTCATGCATTTTGTTTTGCGATTTGTATTAGAAAAATCCAATCTTGCTTCTATTATGATCTAGCGATCAACGTTCAATCATTTTTGTCCGATCTGATCATTGTTGTCCAATTCTACCAAAATGAAAAAGAACTCTTTCGTTTCTTATGCAGTATTGCTAAGTGTTACCCCCAAGTCTTCGACGCTCTTGGAAGCAACAATAATGGATGGGTTGAGACTCTCTGAGGTTGTGAACTAAGTGCTGCTAGAATCATAGGTTGAGATAGAAAATTTGATTTTTCTGTACCTTTTATGTTCCTGAGTTGACGATTGGCTTTTCAAGGAAGAGATAGACTTAATGGACTAGATACTGAAGATGTTTATTTTGTCATAGATCAAAGTTTGCTGGTGACTATTGTTTACAATAGCACTAACAACATGATCTAAGGAAAAAATTGGTGTCAATGTTGTAATCACCGTTTCAGTAGATGGTAATGAGATAGGCATAACACTAGACAAAGTTCCATTGTAAAGTTCTTTCCATGATACCTTCAAAAATGAACAACATCTTTTTGTTGGGACATTTCTCATTTTTCATTGCCACCTTTAATAAATCATGTCTTATTAATTCCTCCATCTATGACTTGATATGGATCCATATTGGATATTAGCCATTTATAATGATGACCATATTGACTTCTTTTGACATTCAATGGCACACCATATCCAATATTCTCTCTCAATGACAATACCATGTTTAGCCATTGATGATAACCATATACAACAATTATAACTTCATAACATCATGTCCTACATTGACCATTGTGACCCTATTTGACATCAATTCCAAAAAAATAACATGACATTAATGCCAATACCATAACACTATGTCCAACAGAGAATTGTTGCAACCATCTCGACGAGGACGTCTTCAACACCAATATAAGGCAGAGGACCTGAACATCATGAAGCAACCACTCAAACACTGAATGATGAACAACAAGACAAACTACCATTACTCCAACCACATGCAAAAAAAATTAGATGCATGTGAAGGTAATCAAGGTAACACGATTATCTCCCCTCTCAACATTCATTTAAGCCTCATACAACGTTATGCATGCTTATTTCATATGGTCAAAACACTTATAAAGTCTAATATGGTGATGAAAATGAGGACGTTTACTTGTCTCGTCAGTTGGGGTGGCCATAATTCATGCTAAATTTTAATTGACATGTGGATTTAAGTGATTTTAGTAGAGGATTGTTCCATGAAGTATCAAATATTACAAGGCACAAATTAGGGAATGATTAAGACTTCAAGATGACAGTTGTGACAAGACAACAATCTAATCCAAAATTTTGGGGCATAACTCGGAGTAAAAGGGGATTTGAATCACCATTTTGAATTGTGAGGTAAGAGGTGTGAATTTCAAGTTGTGCTAAGCAAGGAAACAATCTCGCAGGCGTGGAAGAGAAGTAGAACACTCAACCAAGGAATTAGAAGATGCTACAGGAACATAATCGCTACAGGTATCCATGAAACCCTCATAGACAAACGAGATAACTATACAGTTGTAAAAATATTCTCATCATTTGCTTCAATTTCTATCGTTCGCAAATTCATGGTCGAGTTCGCTACTGCTAAGGTTTTGTATGAGTTTTGGATAAAAAAGTTGTGTCGTGTAGAAACACAATTTTTACAGTCGTGTAGAATATAGTTCCTATCGAAATTTGCTTACACAGTTCCTACATGGACTGTTGTAGAGAGACCATCGTTTTCTGAAATTGTTAAAGAACCCTCATATTTTCTTTTCCTTTTCTCCCAAGTCAATTCTAGCTACAATATCCTAATCACCATGTTTACCTAAGAGAAAACCCCAGCTGTCATACCCTCTACAAGAAACTAATAATCAATTTGTTTCTCCCTCTGATTTCCTTCCTTCAAAGATTCAACTCATCACCATTGAGAAGAAAACCCATCAACATCAATCATGGGAGTTGGTTTCAAAAGGAGAGAGCCAACATAACCTTCTAGGGTTTATGACAATCCTGAGATATTGGAAATTTTTTAGAACTGTAATTGGTTGGGATATTTTGAAAGACTCAAAGGTTATAATGATGAGGTAGCCATAGAATTTTCTCATAATTTCAATAATATATAAGAAAAAGAGTATGTAACCACAATGAGGGGGATAAAAATCAAAATCAATGAAGCCTCCATCAAAAAAGTATCTAGTTTTCCCATGGGTCTCCCTTGGGATAAGGAGGAGAGGCAAGAATCCATCAATGACAAGAAGGCATTCTTCTTGCCAAATGAAAAACTCGATGAGGACAAAAATGGGATTAAAAGGGAAAGCCTCCCTAATCCTTGGCCATAAGTGGCCTCTCACATCTTTAAATACATGACATGTGAGGGAAGAATGAGTGTGGTATATTCTTACTACTTCAGAATATTACACTAGCTTAGGCATCTTCCAAATCGGGAACCGCACAAGAACTTGAGAATCCCTTACTTCCTCTTCCTATCATTAAGGAAATGAGCCTAAAGGTACATAAGGGAAAACATGAGTTTTTAGCACATCATGGGATCATAAAATTGATAGTTTCATATGCACTCAAATAATTAAAGCACAAAATTTTGTGGGAAGATTTCATAAATATGGATCTACAAGCATTTGAAGAGGCACAAGCAACAATGAGTGAGGAGGATAGGAAAAAGGGGGAAGAGCCTAAGAGAATCACCAGGACCAAAAGATCAAAACAACAAAAGAAGGAAAAAAAGTAGAAAATAGATGAAAAAGACAAGGAACTGGTTGATGCTTTAACTGCTCTAGGGACCCCCACTGTCAGTCCCTTAAAAATCACTAGTGCAGAATGGGTGCATCCCAGAAGAAGAAGATCCAACCGAATTAGGAGTCAAAAGAAGAAAATCCTAGTACTAGCTACTCCACTCACCATTACATCCCAAGTGGAAGAGGTCAAGTATTCTCCTAGTCCATAACTATCAAAATAAACAAAAGGGAAGGAAGCCCAAGAGGAGACAACATTAAAAGAAGAAAAACCACATGAAGGGACCTCTAAAATAAAGACCCCTGTAGAGAAGCTCCTCTATGCAACCTTTTTAGAATTAGAGAAGGAAAACGTAGATGTCATTAAATGGAAAAGAATGGCAGAAGATAACAAGGGGAAACATAAATAAGAGGCCCCTCAAGAATCCTCTCAGGAGTTGGAAAAACAACTCCAACTTATGCAGGAAAAATTTCAGATTATGACTGTGAAAAAAGTGGAATACAACCAGAAATGGAGAGTGGAAAACTAGAAGCTACGGTTGTTGCGCACATGTTTTCATTGATGTCAAAATGATCATGGATATGGTCAATTATAGCGCAACAATAGAAAGAGGAAGTCCTGAAAGCATGAAAACAAAAGTGTGCAGAAGGATCGAAGGACGAAAGGGTCAATGACGTAGAAGAAAATTTGCTGGGTGCCATGAACTCGTGCAATGAACAATGCAGTGGAGTGGGACTAGACGAAGTTGGTGCGACATAATGTGTGGTAGTTGTGCAGAAGAAAATTTGTAGGGCGCCTTGAGCTAGTACGATGAATTGCGTAGTGGAGTGTGACAAGACGAAACTCATGTGACAAGCGACATAGTGGAATGCGACAAAACGAGCAATTGGGTGAGCGCACCAAGGAGTGCTAACCCATGTCACTAAGGAGTGCTAACAGTCTAGTGGGGCAATTGGGTGAGCGCACTACATAATAGAATGTAAATTTTTGCGATAGGATGAAGACTTGTGATTTGAGTCTTGGGTTCTTATTCTATTTGTGCAGTAGGTGCTCTGTAGACTAGAATGTAAATTTTTGCGTCATTCTTGAGGAGATGCTCTGATAAGACTAGGTTCTTTGCGGGAGATGAGATGGAGTTCATTCGTAGGAAGATTTGGTTCGTTTGATTTAGTCAAAGAATGTCCAGTTGTAACTGGATAAGAAATTTTCTTAATTTAGACAAAAATATGTCCACATATAACTAACTGGACCTTGATCTGGTCAAGATATGTCCACAATATAACCGTCATGCATCCACATACTTTATTTAGATAGAAGTGTAACTAACAGGACTTTGATCTGGTCAATATATGTCCACATTATAACTATTACGCATCCACATACATAATGTGCTCAAGCAAAAAAATTATAAATAGGGATGTGCTCTATTTGAGTAATGCACAGATGATAAGAGAAGAAAAAGGTCATGTATCTGTTCAACAAAATTGAACTAGAAACATATCAGATTTTTTTTGAATTGAAGAGAAAGGTCCAGTTCTGTAAGATTTTTTTTTTTTAAAATTGAAGCTAGGGTGGAAGGGTGGTTCTAGGGCGAGTTGAAGCTCACTGAGGATTGGTGTTCTCATCATTTGTAATAGGTTGGTGCCTGAGAGGATTGGTGTCTTCATTATCTATGACATGTTTGTGCCTTATAGGATTGGTGTCCTCATTATCTATGTTGGGTGGGTGCCTGTCAAGCTGAATAATTCTAAATTGTAAGTTGGTGCTTGCAAAAGAACATAAAGAAAGATGTTCTGTGGTTTTCTCCCGCATTGGGTTTCCACGTAAAAATCCTGGAGTAATTTGTTTATGTGTTTTGTCTTGATTTCTGCATGTATTGTTGATTTAGTAAGCACTTCTAAATAAATTTAAATTCTTGAAAGGAAAGAAAATTGAGAACTTTGATACAATACTGATTCACCCCCCCTCTCATTATTGCTGTAAGTTATAACAATTGGTATCCGAGTGAGGTTCCTTCAGTAATAACTTAACAACTGGAAGGAAGATCACACAAAAGGTATGGCAAGTCAATATTCCTCTTCTTATTCAACCAGACATCCTCTATTTAGTGGAACACATTTTTCATTTTGGTAAATTAGAATGAAGACCTACTTAATATCTCTTGGTATGGAAGTTTGGAAGATTGTGGTAGATGGTTATAAAATCTCAACAACTCTTCCTACTGATGAAGTTGGTAAAAAAAAATACTACAGTAATACAAGATCTATGAATGCTATCCAAGGTGGAATTGCATAAACAAAATTTGTTAAAGTAATGCAGTTGGAATCCACAAAGGAAATATGTGATAAACTGGTAAAAAATTATGAAGGAGACGAGAAAGTAAAGTTGGCTAAACTTCAAGGTCACGAAATGCAATTTGAAAGGCCAAGAATGAGTGTAGATGAAAATATTGCAGGTTTCTTTCTTAGAGTAGATGAGACTATAAACACTATGAAAGGGCTAGGTGAGAAGATTGAAGAATCTATGGTGGTTCAAAAGGTACTCACATCTATTCCCTAAAGACTCGATGCAAAGGTTTCTTCTATAGAAGAAATGCATGAACTAGATAACCTGAATATGGATAGGCTCCATGGAATTGTAACTGCTTTTGAGATGAGGACTAGGAAAGAACAACCAGATCTAAATGACATAGTCTTTAAGGCATCAATAAAATCATCGACATCTCAAGATCATAATTCACCAGAACACTTCTCAGATGAAGAAGAAGCTAACTTTGTAAGGAAATTGAAGAGGGGATACAAAAAGTATAAAGGTATGTTACCATTCAAATGATTTTGTTGTGGTAAAGTTGGTCATTTTGCATCTAAATGTCCCTTCAAAGAAAACAACACCAAGGAAAAAGAAAGAAAAGGCAAGGATAAACCCAGGGAGTTTTAAAATAAAAAGTATTTTAAAAGGAACAAATTTTATTCAAAAGAGGATAGAAGCAACTCTTCAGAAACTAAAGGAGTAGAATATGAGCCAGATACAATTCAAGATGAAAAAATTCTCATGGCTTTGGATCATCACAACTCTGATCAAGAAAAACAGACACATAAGAGTGTGAAGCTGTAGTAGACGTGGAAGGAGAAGTCATTTGTGCTCTGGAGGAAATCTCTCGACTAAAGAAAAAGAAATGTCTAAGAAAATAACAGTTACAGATCTATAAAGAAAAAAACAATGAGATTAGTGAAGAAATAATCATCTTAAAAATTAAGCTAGAAGAGGATAAAATAAGGGAATAAATATTGATGAATCATATAAAATAAAAGAGAACATTTGTGACAAACTAGAAGCATAAATAGTTTCCTTATGAAAGGATCAAGAGAAATCCAAGACTCAAATGAAATTCATAAAAGGATCTCAAAATCTAGATAACATTCTCAGCAATTAGAGATCACCACATGACAAGACAGGGCTAGGATATAAGGAAAGTCTGAAAATTTTCAAAGGTGAATCAAACACCAACATGTCAACTAGTGAAAAGACTACTAGTTATGCAAATGCTCTCAAGGGAAACACAAGTCAGCCTAACAAATCAAAATATGAAAAGAAGAAGCAATAAAAAATGGATCAACCCAACTATGCAAACAAATATGAAGCAAGTAAGCAACATGTGCCTGAATCTTATCAAGTTGGCAGATAAAACTAATTCATACAAGTAAGTTTTTTTAAAGGCATCCGAATTTTTTCTATGGATATTGTTTCTCTCGTGGAAACTTTGGACATAAGGCTGTGAGTTGTAGGACTTTTAGACATAACACAAATATAGGAATTGGATTTAATAAACCTCGAATGGCTATGTTTAAAAATTCCTTCAATAATGCCTTCTCCCCTCTTTTAAATGACCTCAAGTGCCACATATGCAATAATTTTGGACGCAAGGCAAGTGAATGCAGAAGAAAGATGCTGCCTATTTATAAGAAAAACATATAATAAGATTTTACCAAGGTTTGGAGGAAGAAAAATAAAAACAAAGAAAATTGTGGAGTGACTCTATATGCCAAAAATCAAGAAAATCAATGGTATATTGAAAGTGGCCGCTCCAAGCACATGACATGAGACAAGAGTAAGTTTGAATTCCTAACTGAAGGAAAAGGTGGTAATGTTACTTTTGGAAACAATGCTCCAACTACAATTAGAGGAAAATGAACTTTTGTACTAGATGAAGATAAGAAGGGAAATACCAAAGCACAAAATGTGTTGTATGTAGATGCTCTAAAACATATCTTTTCGAGTGTAAGTCAAATGTGTGACCAAGGACACAATGTTCTCTTTCATTCAAAAGGTTGTAAAGTAATGGATTCCAATACATGGAATACTGTTGTAAAGGCAGTCAAAACTTCATGGAATGTGTGTGTTCTAGAAGAAGGAAAAGAAAAATGTTGCATTGGTAAAATTGATGAGAGCTGGATTTGGCACAAAAGAATAGGTCATCTTAGTTTTAATCAACTTGTTAAGCTAGTAAGAAAAGATGTTTTGAGATATTTGACTAAAATTTCCAAACCTGAGAGTACTTTCTGCAAGTCATGTCAGTTTGGAGAGCAGTCAAGAGTTCAATTCAAGTCAAGAGAACACTCCACCACTTGACCTTTGAGATGATTCATACAGATCTCTGTGGACCTACTAGTACACAATCATCTCGAGGTGAAATATATTTCATTTTTTTGATTGATGACTATACTAGGATAACTTGGGTTGGATTGTTAAAGCATAAATTCAAGGCTGTTGAAAAATTTAAAATCTTCAAAGCACAGGTAGAAAATGAAATGGACTTGAAAATAAAATGCCCAAGTTCAGATAGAGGAGGAGAATTCACATTTGATGAATTCAATAGTTATTGTGAAAAACATGTGATCACAAGACAATTTTCTATTGCAAGAACCCCTCAGTAGAATTGAATTGTAGAAAGGATGAACACAACACTTCAAGAAATGGCCATGGCCATGCTCGATGAATCAAAAGTACCCAAAACCTTTTGGGGAGAATATGTTCAAACTGATGTTAACATTCTCAATAAAGCACACATAAGAGTAAACAACAATAAAACCCCTTATGAGCTATGACATGGCAGAGCAACATCAATAAAGCACTTCAATTTTTTTTTGGAAGTAAATGATACATTAAAAGAAATGAAGAACACTTAGGTATGTTTGATTCTAGAGCTGACGAAGGTATATTGTTAAGATAATCCTCCATAAGTAAAGGATACAAGTGATACAACAAAGGGCTCCATATAATAATTGAGAGAATATTTGTAAAAGTAGATGAGGGACCACTTCATCCATTGAGCCAACAACACCATAATGATCAATATGACGAATCAATAAAAAATGAGTTACAAGATGATGGAATGTATGAGAAAAAAGAACAAGAGGATTCATAAAAAGAGGAGAGAATGGAAACATCACAGCCAAAGACCTCATCAAGGTATGTTCAAAAACATCATCCAGAAAGTTAGATTCTTGGATACAAGGAAGCATGTGTACAAACTAGAAGAAAACTAATAAATACATCTAGTTATGCAAATTTTGCACTGCTATCCATGAGTGAACCACAAAATTTTGTGCAAGCAAGTCAAGATGACAATTGGGTCAAATCCATGAATGAATAACTAGACCAAATAAAGAAAAACAAGACTTGGGATCTAGTCCTGAGACTCAATGACAAGAATGTAATTGGAACTAAATGGGTATACATAAACAAGTTGAATGAAGATGGAAAAATAGTCAGGAACAAGGCCAGACCGGTATGCAAAGGGTATGCTCAAGTAGAAGGCATAGACTTTGAAGAAACCTTTTCCCATGTTGTAAGAATTGAAGAAATCAGATTTTTTTTGGCATTTGCATGTTACAAAAATTTCAAAGTTTATCAAATGGATGTTAAATCAACCTTTTTAAATGGCAACCTAGAGGAAGAAGTTTATGTGGAGAAACATGAGGGTTTTCAGCTAACTGACAAAAAGGATTATGTTTGCAGATTAAAGAAAGCCCTGTATGGGCTAAAACAGACTTCAAGAGCTTGGTATTACAGTTTGGACAGGTATTTGCACCAAAAAGGATTAAAAAAGGGAACTACTGATAACAACTTATACATCATGACTGAAGGTAATGATTTATTTATTATTGTAGTGTATGTTGATGATATTATCTTTGGCATTAACATTGAATTAATGAGTAGGAAGTTTGCAGCTGCAATGCAACAAGATTTTGAGATATATCTATTGGGATAACTCTCCTTATTTCTTGGTCTACAGATTCATCAATAAAAAAGAGGAATTTTAATTTCTCAAAGTAAATATCTCAAGGAAATCTTGAAGAAGTCTGGCATGGAAAATTGTGCACCAGTAAGCACTCCTATGACTACTAGTTGCAAACTCAACAAAGATGACGATGCTCTAGAAATAGATCAAACCATGTACAGGTCTATGATAAGCAGTTTACTATATCTCATAGCTTCAAGGCCTGACATCATACAAGCAGTGGGTTTGGTAGGTAGATTTCAAGCAAATCCTAAGGAAAGTTATGTTCTTGCAGTTAAAAGAATATTTAGATACTTGCAAGGTACTATTGAATATGGCTTGTGGTATCCAAAAGACACAAACCTCATTATCATAGATTATATAGATGCAAACTGGGTATGAAGTATTGATGATAGAAAAAGCACTAGTGGAGGCACATTCTTCCTTGGGAGTTGTTTAATGTCTTAGCTCAACAAGAAACAAAATTCCATTTCTCTCTCTCTACAACTGAAGTCAAATATATAGCTGCAACATACCGCTATACTCAAGTGTTGTGGATTAAAAACAATCTCAAGGATATTCAACTTCCCTGTGATCAACCTGTCTCAATCATGTGTGACAATACCAATGGTATTAATCTCTCTAAAAACCCTATTCAACACTCTAAGACTAAGCATATACAAATCAAATATCATTTTCTCAAAGAACATGTTCAGGATCAGGTGGTCAAATTAGAGTATGTTCCTCCCAAAGAGTAGTTTGCAAATATTTTTACCAATCCATTACCAAGAAAACCCTTTGAGTATCTCAGACAAAAGTTGGGGGTGATCTCGTCTTCCCTTCGTCAGTAAAGAACACAGTTCACTACTTCAAAAAGTGCCCCATTTTCTGTTGTATTAGGGAGAAGTTTGATTTTGTGGAGATGCGCACAGTTGAAGTTTTCAATGGCTCTCAATTGTATTCTGTTTAAGGATGGTTCTGTGCACTTCAAGAGGCCTAGAGGAGACAATATCCAAAGACTCTCTTTGTCATTGTTGTCAAAGGGGGAGAATAATGAAACCATTATATTGATGGACATTGAAAAGGGGGAGCATATACAAAACCCTGATGTTGATGCACATCAAAAAGGGGGAGGATATTGATTTGACAGTTGTGCACATCGAGAGGGAAAGCAACATGCAGTTGCGCACATAGAAAAATAATGAAACCCTGATGTTGATGCACATTGAAAAGGGGGAGCAGTTTATCATATTGATTTGGCAGTTGCGCACATCGAAAGGGGGATCAACTTGCAATTGCGCACATTGAAAGGGGGAGCAACTTGCTATTGCACACATTGAAAGGGGGAGCAAATTGCTATTGCGCACATTGAAAGGAAGTAACTTAGCATAAAGGCCATTGTTTTGAAAGTCACCTTTGAGAACATAGAAGAAGTCTCTTTTAGTTGCCATCAATAAAAAGAGGGAGTTTGTTGTGCATATGTTGTCATTGATGTCAAAATGATCATGGACATGGTCAATTATAGCACACCAACAGAAAGAGAAAGTCCAGAAAGCATGAAAACAAAAGTGCGTAGAAGGATTGAAGGACGAAAGGGTTAATGGTGTAGAAGAAAATTTGCAGTGTTCCTTGAAGTTGTGCAAGGAATGATGCAGTGGAGTGTGACGAGATGAAGCTGGTGTGATGGAATGGACTACGACGAAATGTGTGGCAGTTGCATAGAAGAAAATTTGCAGAGCGCCTTGAGCCAGTACGATGAATGGCGCAATGGAGTGTGACAAGACAAAGCCTGTGTGACAAGCGACAAAGTGGAATGCGATGAAATGAGTAGAAGTTTGACAATCAGTTAGTGAGTCAACAAGGAGCATAACATTTTGGTGGGGCGACTGGTTGAGCACACTACAGGGCAAATGCGACAGGATGAAGACTTGTGAGTTGAGTCTTGAGCTCTTATTCTATCTGCATAGTAGGTGCTCTGTAGACCATAATGTGAATTATTGTGTCATTATTGAGGATATGATTTGATAAGACTAGGTTCTATTGTTGGAGATGAGTTGGAGTTCATTCGTAGGAAGATCTGGTCCATTTGATTCAATCAAAGAATGCCCAACTGTAAATGGATAATAATTTTTCTTAATTTAGAAAGAAGTATGTCTATATATAACTAACTAGACCTTGATCTGGTCAAGATATGTCCATAACATAACCGTCATGCATCCACATACTTTATTTATATAGAAGTGTAACTAACAAGACTTTGATCTGTTCAAGATATGTCCATAATATAATTGTTACGTGTCCACATACAAGATGTGCTCAAGCAAAACCATTATAAATAGGGATGTGCTCTATTCGAGTAATGCACAAACGATAAGAGAATAAAAAGGTCCTGTAACTGTTCAACGAAACTGAGCTGGAGACATATCAATTTGTTTTTGAATTGAAGACAAAGGTCCAGTTTTGTAAGAATATTTAAAAAAAAATTGAAGCCAGGGTGGAAGGGTGGTGCTAGGGTGAGTTGAAGCTCACTGAGGAATTGTGTCCTCATCATTTGTAACAGGTTTGTTCCTAAGAAGATTGGTGTCCTCATTATCTACAATAGGTTGGTTCCTAAGAGTATTGGTGTCCTTAATATATATGACATGTGGGTTCTTGCCAAGCTAAATAATTATAAATTGTAAGTTGGTGCTTGCAGAAGAACAAAAAGAAAGATGTTTTGTGGTTTTCTCTCGCATTGGGTTTCCACGTAAAAATCTTGGTGTAATGTGTTTTCTGTGTTGTGTTTCGATTTCTGCATGTATTGCTGATTTAGTAAGCACTTCTAAGTAACTTTAAATTGTTGAAAGGAAAGAAAATTGAGAACTTTGATACAATACTAATTCACCCCCCCCTCTCAGTATTGCTGCAAGTTATAACAACGGTAGCAACTGAACAAAGAAAAAAGAGAACTGCATGATAATAATGAACAGGTGGAAATTATGGAAGATACAATCAAGAAAACAACTAAAGTGTCTATAGAGATGTTGGAATGCATACCACCATCTAGGACATACACATTGTTCCTAAAAGAACAGTAGCATAAGAACTAAATTGCACACTTGGCTAAACTGGTGAAATTCAACCTTGATACCCCCAAGGATTTCTTGGATGCATATCAGGATTGTAACATGGAGGAAAGTTCTAGACTATGTGAATTCTACCAACATAACATCATATTACCACACCCCTACAATTGGTATCCCAATCCATATGTGGGGGATTTCCAATTGATGGTCTTTGCATCATGGTTAAGGCACGAGGAAATGAGGGTAGAGGAATTCAAGAAGTACAAGGAAGAATAACTCCAAACACCTTTGTGGATTAGAGCTGAGGCAACCAGACCTGAGGATGTCATATCGAACCATCACAACCTCTCTTTGGATAAATTTGTGGCCCCAGGTTGGAAAACCAAGAAAAGGGAAGCAATGGCCTATCTAGATGACTAATTAATATTGTTGGGAGAAGAGGTAGCAAAAGTTTACCACAAGAGGTGGAACTCCTTGCCTCATGGCTTGCAAATCAAAGACCCTCACTCTCCTAATAGCCTGCAACTTTCTCTCCTAAGAAAACCTTGGTACACGAAATATTTAAGGAAGATGAAGACTAAATGGATCGGGTTGAATCTAAACCCCCCACTCCTCCTTCCTGTGGCAGTTAACATCAACATAAGAAAATAATAAGAAGAGTGGGCCAAGATTGTGAAAAACAAGGGATATCATGATAAAAAATTCATCACAAGGTATGTGGCCTGGGGTATGAGGCAAGAGTTCAGTGACCAACAACAGGTTAATGAACAACAACGAGTTAATGAACAACAACAGGTTATTGAACAACAATAGGGTGTTGAACAACAACATGGTATAGGGCAACAACAACAATAATAAGAGCATATGAACCATATTTCGTTTCACAAAGGGTGTGAAAAATTTCAGTTGGGGGGTGATGATGAGCCCAATTATTGCCTATTCCAAATGCTCATCTTTAGCACATTTTTCCACCATAATATGACTTAATATTTGTTTTTGACCATATTTATAATAAGTCATGGATATTTTTGCATGTTGCTTAGTAAATGTATTTTGAGGTGGATTTTTATGTATAATATTCCTTTTTGCTCTAATGTTTATGCCAAAATTTGTGTATAGCACCAAGCAGGTCAAACTTTATAAATCAAGGGCTCCAACATCCTAAAAACAAGGGATTTTGTCTCCCTCAAAGAGCTGCTAGCCAAGAATCAAGGAACATTGTCCCCACCTACCTCCATAGTGCTCCTTGTGCATTAATGACCACTCTTAATTAGAAACAGTTCAAAATACAGATGTATTGGTTGAGATCCCTCATTTACTCACTTCTCTCCTCAATCTAAGAAGGGAGGTTTAACTCTCAAGCGATATATAAATCTTTAGTCTTGGAGAGAAAGGCGGGGAAGAGATAGAATTTTCGAGAGCATTGTATTGAGACTTTCTGAAGACTTTTGTTGAAGACTTAGATCCTTTTTTCTCTTTATGTATTCCTGCTATTAATGAAATACATATGGTTTTGCCTTTAGGTCATTAGAGTTTTCTCAAGGCTCCTTGTGCTTCTTGGGTAGGGCCCACTCAAGAGGGATCAAGGACCATGTTGCAAATTTTGTGGTTTTCATGCATGTTAATTAGTGATTAGATAACATTTCATTCTCTTTTGAAGCTTAATATAGTTTTGCATGATTAATTCTAGTTTTGGTCAAGATTATCATTGACTGGTTAGTTACAACATGCATCCTGTAGAAATGTTCAATAGCCTTTTGGAGAACTCTTAGGTGCTTCCCAAGGCGAAGAACCTCATATCCACTTCATTTATTTATAGTCTAGCTTTTTTTATGCTTCTAAGAACTTACACTACCTTTCTAGGCCTCATTTTTGCTTCCTGTAGGAGTTTCCTATAGAAACTATACAATTCCTGTAGAAACTTCCTGTAGGACAGTTTTAGCTTTAAATTTCATTTTATCTTAATCTTATTTTCATGAAAACATCAATAAACAATAAAAACACATATGGTTTCCATTTATCAAAGGATTAGACATAAAGTAGTTTGTTTTATTCATGCATCAGTTCATCATCTCTTTAATTATGGTTTTGTTATGCACCAAAATACATTCATCTTCTGCTTTGATCTTCATAGTTTGGCATGCTTTGTTTCATGTCATTAGACTAGATTTCCTTTATGCAATCTAGAATTAATTGTACTTTCAGATTGGTGTGTTCTCCTTCAAGCAATAGTTTAAAGTTTCTTTCTGCCAGCTTAGTTTATGCACCAATTCATGCATTTCAACCTTTGATCAATCTCACACCTTTACGACCAACAAGTGCATACTGCATACACATTGCATAACAACTCTTAAGTTTGTACGAACCCCATGTTGACAAAGTAAAGTAAGAATCCAAGGATACAACAATATTATTGCTACTATTTCGAGGGCCATCACCATGCACATGTACCTGATCATCATGCACATTGTTTGGCTAGTGATGTGCCAATTCAACATAATATAATGTACCCTACCATGTGTCCACCAAGTCAATAGTCAGGCATTTTCCATGTGTTAACCAAGGATTGAGGATTACGAAGGTGATTCAATGTATCGATGTGTCATAGTTATCGAATAAAAATTCCTTTGCCTAGTCATGTGCCAAGCCAACCTAGGTCAACGTACCCTACCATGTGTCTGCTAAGTCCACAACCAAGAGTCATCATGCATGTACTCTTTCTAGTCACATGCCAAGTCATCTTAGGTCAATGTACCCTACCATGTGTCCACCAAGTTAGTAGCCAAGAGTCATCATTCACAACCTCTACCAAGTCATGTGCCAAGTCAATCTAGATCAACGTACCCTGTCATGTGTCCACCAAGTTAAAGAATAGGTCATTCACCATGTGTCAACCAAGGATTGAGGATTGGAAAGGTGATGCAATGCGTTGATGTGTCATAGGTTTTGAATAAAAATTCCTCTTCCTAATCATGTGCCAAGTTAGCTTAGGTCAACATACTTTACCATGTGTTTGTCAAGTTAGAAACCAACTCAACTACCACGTGTCAACCAAGGATTGAGGAACACTAAGGTGGTGCAACATGTCATGCACATGCTCTACCCATTTGTGTGGTGATTCATCCTAGGTCAATGTACCCTACCATATGTCTACCAAGTTAGAAGTTGGGTCAACTTTTATTTTCAACCAAGGATTGATGATTGTTAAGGCAATGCAATGTGTCAATGTGTCATATGTGTTGAACAAAAAGTCATATTATTGATCATGTGCCAAGTCATCTTAGGTCAACATACCCTACGATGTGTCCATAAAGTTAGCATCTAGGTCAACTCCCATGTTTCTACCAAGGATTGGGGATCACCAAGTTGTTGCAACATGTCGATGCGTCATAAGTGTTGAATAAACATTAGTAGGAGAGCTACCTAATATATATGGTTAAACCACCCTCTATAAAACCTCATGCATGAGCTAAAGTCTATTTTCCAAAAATAGAAGGAGTAAGCAAATTTTGTAACAAAAATAACCTCTTTTCGAATATAATTCTAATAAGAATCTAACAAAAATTTATGGATCATTGATAACTTTGACTTACTGTATCATTGGATTCCAACAAAAAAAGGGAAGTTTTCCACAAGATTAGATGGCTCCAAAAGTTAAGCTTGTAGCAAAAGACCCTCTTTTTGGTTATAAATATAGTAAGAATAATTAATTTTGTAGAAAAAAATCATCTTTTCAATTATAAATATAATAAGGATCTGATAGAATTTTCTAGAAAATTTTAGATCAGTGGGCTCTAACTTCTTATATCATCATATTTTGACAACCAAAGGGAAGATTTCTACAATATTATATGGCTCCAAAACACTAATATTGTATCAACATACCCTACAATGTGTCCACCAAGTTAGCATCCAGGTCAACTCTCATGTTTCTACCAAGGATTGGGGATCACCAAGTTGTTGCAACAAGTCGATGTGTCATAAGTGTTGAATAAAAATTAGTAGGAGGGATACCTAATATAGGTGGTAAAACCATCCTCTCTAAAACCTCCTGCATGAGCTAAAGTCTAGTTTCCAAAACTAGAAGGAATAGGCTAATTTTGTAACAAAAGTATCCTCTTTTCGATTATAATTCTAATAAGAATCGGACAAAAAATTATGGATCATTGGGAACTTTGACTTCCTGTATCATTGGATTCCAACAACCAAAGGGAAATTTTCCACAAGATTAGATGGCTCCAAAAGTTACCCTTGTAGCGAAAGACCCTCTTTTTGGTTATAAATCTAGTAAGAATAATTAATTTTGTAGAAAAAATATCGTCTTTTCGATTATAAATATAATAAGGATCTAACATAAATTTCTAGAAAATTTTAGATTAGTGGGCTCTAAATTCCCGTATCATCAGATTTCAACAACCATAGGGAATATTTCTAAAATATTAGATGGCTCCAAAACACTAATATTGTATCAACATACCCTATGATGTGTCCACCAAGTTAGCATCTAGGTCAACTCCCATGTTTTTACCAAGGATTGGGGATCACCAAGTTTTTGCAACATGTCAATGTGTCATAAGTATTGAATAAACATTAGTAGGAGGGGTACCTAATATAGGTGGTAAAACCACCCTCTATAAAACCTCCTACATGAGCTAAAGTCTAGTTTCCAAAACTAGAAGGAGTAAGCTAATTTTGTAACAAAAATATCCTCTTTTCGATTATAATTCTAATAAGAATCTGACAAAAAATTATGGATCATTGGGGACTTTGACTTCCTGTATCATTGGATTCCAACAACCAAAGGGAATTTTTCCACAAGATTATATGGCTCCAAAATTTAACCTTGTAGCAAAAGACCCTCTTTTTGGTTATAAATCTAGTAAGAATACTTAATTTTGTAGAAAAAAGATCGTCTTTTCGATTATAAATATAATAAGGATCCGATAGAAATTTCTAGAAAATTTTAGATCAGTGGGCTCTAACTTCCTGTATCATCATATTTCGATAACCAAAGGGAAGATTGCTACAATATTAGATGGCTCCAAAACACTAATATTGTATGAAAAATACCCTCTTTCTAGTTATAAATCCGGTAAGAATCCAATAGCAGTTTCCAGATCATTAGGGACTCTGACTTCCCGTATCACCGAATTTCGACAACCAAAGGAAAGTTTGCTAAATATTAGATGGTTCCAATAAAAAACCTTCCATGCTAAAAACATGAAATTTGGTAGGGGAAGGTTTGTGACATGCAAAGCTTATGAAATATATTTCAAACCCCCTTTGAAATCCATCGTTTTATAATTTTTATAATAAACCTCCTTTTTAATTATAAAAAACAAAAAATTTTCTAAATTATATTCTACCGAATATACCATATTGCTAGCATTTCCAAGGGGTTTCATGAGAGATTTGACCATACCTTGGGCACCATAAGTTTGTTTTTTGATCCTTGAGATGTTGGGTGAAGATATTGTAGAGGAATTTGCAATGAATGGCTACACGACCTCTTCCACTATTTCATTAACGTCCATTTTTAATTGAATAGGAACCTTAGCATTTAGATGAGATTTGTAATCGTAACAATAGTGCAGATTTTGGATTTGGACTGTGTTGAAGTTTAGAAATATCCCAACATTTTGAGAGGACATTCCACCCATTATCAGGAGATTAGATAAAGCTTATGCAAGATAACAAAGAGTGAGCCTATAGAGTGAATAAATAAATTCAAAGAGATTTAACCATTAGAAAATAATAATAAATTATTTAACAATAAGAGAATAAGAGAATTGAATTGATAAAATAATAATTAGGGAAGAGATAAGGTCAAACTACTAATTTTTATTAGAGTTTTGATGAATTAATAAAGGTCAAAGTTGAATAAGTTATTTATAATTATGGTTAAAATTATATTAAAAAGATTTAATAAATTGGAATAAAAGGATTAAATTAGGGTGCATGATTAAAAATTAACATAGATTAGGTTGAGGAAAGAGAAAAGAAAGAACCCTAAATGGGGTGACATCTGTCCAACATTGGCAACCTGGCACTCATGCAGACATGGGAGTTAATACCCCTCGCTTCTAGTCTCTTATCTAGTCCGCTCAACATGCCTAGTATTCATATCGCAGAGGCGTTAGTGCGTTGGTGTGGTAAGGGAGATTTAATGGAACTCACTGTGAACCAACTACAACTCATTGAAGCAGGTACGATACAATTGGTTGGCGTCACCTCTATCTTCATGGCGCTCCTCTCTATCACCTCAAAGGTTTATATGAAGGTAAGGTCTCACATGAATTATATCATTTCACATTTCCATTTGACTCTTTGTTCTCTGTCCGAGCCTCCTCTCCACAGGAAATATCTCACTTCAGGGGATTCCCTCTCCCTGATGGAGTCCATTTTCTGTCCATTCTTCACCTGTAACATGCACACCATTTACTTCTCCCTGGAGCTTGTAAATTGTTTGCTTCTCCACCTCTCTCCCCGTCGTGATTACACTATGATGAGGGAACAAGGAAAGCCCAAATGAGGGCCGACATACTACAACTTCGTAGCCCAACACAATAATCCAGACCCCTCGCTGCTCTCTAATCCATCTACCAGCTCTATTATCCCCTCCCACTCGGTCCATAATTGGCTTGAATATCCCCAACCTCCTATAGGCAATCTGGATTCACCACCTCCCATTTTCGACCCCATGATCGACTCAGGTGGCTACCCAATAAAGGAAGAAATTACTCCAAGCAAGCTAGAAACTGCCACAACAATGCCAATGACCATCGACAATGCCAACCCCTCAGTACATCCTACAATTGCTCTAGGTGGCTGTGTGATCAAGGACAAAATTCCCCCTAGCTGGCTGAAAGACTTGCCAACAAGGAATGCCCCAGATACCACAGAGGTAGCCCAATGGTTGGCCATGGAAGAGACTCCTTCAACTGAAATCGATGCAATAAAAATACAACATGAGGCAATGGTGGTGAGCATAGAGAAAGTTTCGCTCAACCCACACCATTTTTCGGAAAACCACATTCAACTAATTTTCGATATGCGCAGGAACTTGGTGGACCAAATCAACAATCATAGCATCCTTAGCCACCCCATGGACCTCCTGTTCGACTCCCTATATAGTGCACCTTCCCAGAGGCGCTGTCCGACTTGCAACCAACCGTTCATCTTCACTTACAACCATGATGGATGCCTGGGTTCGCCGCACCTTTATTTTTTTAATCATTTTGTTTTCAGGTCTTGACAAGAATCAATTACAGTCCATTTTTGTTTTTGTTAAAACTCTGGTTTCGGGCTATAGCCACATCTCTATGTTTTGCAGGCCACCTCTTCTGGTTTCCACGCATGTGGCTTTTATTTACAAAAAAAAGAGAAAAGAAAGAAAATATAATCAAAGTTAGTGATGAAATATAAAAGAATAGGGGAATGGTATAAGAATGACTAATATATTAGGTTGATTAAAGGATGAAAATAATATGTTAGAAGTAAGCAACAATAAAAAATAACAAAAATAGAGAGAAATAATAATAGAATAAATTAAAAATACAAATGAATTGAAGTAATAAAAGGTGATATAAAAGTACAATTTGAGTGAGCTTAACGATTAAGACCATGTGTTTTATCTTTGAAGGTCACATGTTTAATCCTAAAGGGGGGTAGGGTATGTACATGTGAGCAAGTTCTTATTTATAAATATTTGTGTCGTTGGAAAGATACCAACAAACCTCATTCTCGCTTACAGGCTAGAGAGGGATGAATTGTAGTCCCTGGGTGAACCTCAAGCCCAAAATCTAACCAGAGAAAAAAATGATATAATAAAAACTAAGACAAAATAATGATATTATAATCATGATAAGACCGAGATAATGGACAATATTAAAGTGAATTAAAATTTAAAGAAATAATTTAAACAAACTAAAATGAAACATGAATCATATCAAAGGGAGATACATTAAAAGGAGAAAAAATAATTATGAAGAAAAAAGATTATTAATCAATTTGTAAAATTGTAGTAAAGCAACTTCAATATAGGAATGGAGTAAGTGACTCAAAATGGTGAGAATTTAAGAAGATTGAAAATGAGTAAAGAGATAATAATTTTTTTTTGATAAGAAATTGTCAAAGGAATTAGGTTAATAGAAAATAAATCTTTTAAGACAAATGGAAAATAAAAATATGAATAAAAAATATTTGTCAGGAAGTTTTAGCGAGAGATAAAGTGTGAAAAGAGGTTAAATTAAAGAGGGGAATAATAAAAGAAAACACTGAAGCTGGGGTTGGTGCATGCATGGTTAAAAGTCAAAAGGAGGGTTTAATGATGCAAGTGATGGATGAGGGGCTTCTAAAAGTGGTTGATTTTGTAACCATCCTTATGATTAAAAGTGTTATGATTCTTTTTTCTTTTAAGGGCTTCCCTAATGATACATGAGGATTTTTCCAGCTCCATGGTGTTCAAAACCTCAATATACATATGCCATCCCCTTCTTTAGTCCAACTATGCCACTTGGTCAATACACACCACTTTTCCCAAAGCGGGTCCCATCACTGTCAGATAGTTGGATTAGGTTGATGGATAGTTGGTATGGATTGTTGGTTGTCATTGATGTCAACTATTGGAGAGTGATATTGTAGATTGATGTCAACCCTTAGTGATTGATGTCAACCCTTGGAGAAAGTCCGGTAGTGAATTCCAGTAGCACAAAGGTTTGGGTAATGGACCCAAGTTTGTTTGATGTAAATATGTCTCATTATTGTCTTGTCATGATTGATAATAAGTACAAATGGATGAACTCCAAAGTGGTCCCCTTATGGTGAAATCCCTCATGGGAAGACGCTTTGCGGATTGAGTTATCCTATAAGTATGGTTAGAGAACCCATGCTTATTTGTGGAATAATGAGATGAAGTTCAGTGAAACTATCCTAGATGGATATTTCTTGTCATGACATCTCTAGTGGCATGTTGAACGTCACATAAATCCTCACGGTTAGAGAGTTATGGCCATGAGAAATTAGAGAACCCAAGTTTGTTTGATGGATAACGGTATGAGTTTTGATATATTTCCAGGTAATAATATTCTATATGGATAGTACATGTCATGCTATTTCTGGTGGTATGTGGAACATCACATAAATCCTCACGGTTTGAAAGTTATGGCCTTACGAAGTTGGAGGACCCTCATATGTCATCTAGAAGCCCCAAAAGGTCAAAGTAGTCAAAGTGGTTTAAGAGATTTTAGAAGGTAAATAATAAAGTGAGGTGATGAGTGTACTATAATTCAAAGTGAATACAAAATAAATGATTTAAATAATAAATTTAATGGAGAAATTAGAAGTGGGTTAACCCTAAAATAAGGAAAGTGGGCAAAGTGACCTAGAAGATGTTTTTAAGGAAGCTACTTGGAGAGTATAAATAAGAGGCAAGGCTCTCTCATTTTACATCACACTTGAGAATATTGAATATCTATAGGTGTCTGAGGTAACCAAAGGATATCTAAGCCAAATTTCAGAGGGAAGGCGAAGAAAAGAAGGCCAAAATTCAAGGGAGGATAAATTCTTTTGATGATGCTTCCTAAGGTATGTTATTTACAGGTCATCTCACCATTTTTGCAATAATTTTTTTTTATATAATGATTCAGACCGTGAAATTGATATTCCATTGAGGAAACATATACAAGTATCCATGGTAAAAAAATAAGCTTGTGGGTCATTGTATTTTTGGAGTTACACTCAGTGGAAAATAGGGTTTGTGGCTAGTCCTGAAACTAGTCTAAAACATGTGTTTTGGGTAAAAACGTTATAAGTTATTCATAACAGATCCAAATTTAGTAAGACAAAATGTGTTGGTTATAGTACAGTCTGTAGTATGCTGTGTAACAATTTCAGATCGATTTAACAAATATTCCATGCGGGGCACGCTCTACAAGGTCACTCTCGATAATAAGCCAGAATTCGGCAAGGTATGCCATTTTTGCTTTAAATCCTTTTCTGATAAGTTCCAAGTAGTGACACCTGGAGGAATTGCATAAAACACATTGAAGAACATTGTGTATAATTTTCAGATCTTTATTCATTACAGATACAAAGTTATGATTATTTCAAGTTAGGGTTGTTGACTAATCCAAAATTAGTCACGTGAGACTAAAGAAAAGTTTGATGAAAATGCTAGTCTCTTGTTGTTAAAGTTAAGGAAGGTTTGTAGGTATGTGATCATATACACCATGTATATTACAGAGTTACAAATCATATTTGGATGATGAAATTGAAGAGGGCATTTGGTTGAGGTACATGTCAGGTACATGGCTGAGACAAGTAGTTGATGAGTTGGCACATACATGAGGTGTATAGTTGATGATGTTGCTACATCTTGATGAGTCATAGTTGATGAGTAGTTGATACATGATTGGTACATACTTGGTACATGGTTGGAGGCACTTGCTAGTAGTATTTTTGACACATGGTCTATGGATGATGTAGCATACTTGTATTATTATGAGTTGTTGGTGATGATTATGAGTTGTTGTGTTATGTTTGGTTGATGCACATCTTTGAGAGTTGTCTTGGTGATTGATCTTGGTGAGTAGATCTGATTTGGTTGATAAGATTGATGAGACAGGTTGTTGTGATAGGTTGTTTGGACAAGTTGTTGTGACATGTTATTTGTCCAGGTTTGGTGCATGGTTGATGCACTTGTTCATGGTACAGGTTGAGGTATAGGTTGATGTGTGGTTCAGGTTATTGGTACAAGTTATTTGGTGCAGGTTGATTGGTATAGGTTTACAACAGTATATCTCACAGTGATAGTGTGACAGTGGTTCCATCATTCTACTTATACTTCAGGGCGGTTGGATGGGGCAAGGACATGTGGTTGTAGCCGGAGAACATAGGGGGTTGTAGCCTCCTTCTGGTTGTAGCCAGAGAATTGGGGAGTTGGATCTTCCCTCAGGTTGTAGCTCGAGAAACTAGGGGGTTGGAGCCTCCTTCCAGTTCCAGCTGGAAAACAAAGGAAGTTGGTGCTTCCAATGAATGTAATTCTTCAAGACATATAAGAAAAATCATTCCGTAGTTTTCTCCTGCTTTGGGTTTCCACGTAAAACACTGGTGTACTGTGTATGTGTATGATTGTTCATTTGTTCATTGCTTATTTAATCTGCAGTTATTGGATGATAATGATACATTGATATAACACGTGGATTATATGGTTAAAAAGGATTAAATTTCTCTATTACTGATTCACTCCCCCCCCCAGTAATACAACAATCACATACCCTTATCCAATCCTAACCAATGAGTCAACAAGAGAATTTCTTTCTTATATGATGAAGATAATTGATTATGATGGGAAATGGGCTTCTCCTCCCTATAAACAAAACCGAGTTTTATCGAGTGGGACATTCTCGGTAACAACAGTCAGATCCTACTAGGAGACATCACCTCTTTGTGAGGCATATGAGAACAACATGTCTCTTAGAAGATACAAATTCAATGCCTTGCCCATTGGGTTATGGAGTCAAAATTGTATCTCAATTTAGTTGTCGTGGCTCTAAAACAAGCATGCCAAGTACCCTTCGAAATACCCAGAATGAAATTTGTATGTGTCATACTATAGTATTTCATGTTGTGTACCTCTCTATACATTCATCCTCCCCTAATCACATTGCTTTCTAAATATATTTCCTTTCCAATATGGCCTCACATCTCATTTTCATCACCCAAATTGAATAATTAGCATGCGCTGCACTTTTCAAATGCATACTAGAATTTATTTTTTCTAGTTTGAACCCAAACAATACTACAAGGATATAGTAATTTACATAGAGAATAAGATTGCATGTTAAAAATCCTCTTAAAGGTCTTTAGGTGCAATAAACATAGTCACCAAATTACTTGTTGACCCCAATTTGACACTTTTTCCAAAATGATGAAATGTGTGCCTCGGTGAAACATTGAACTATTTTCTTAGTCTAAATGTTGTTGAGTGGTCTTTGGGGGTATAAGGGACCTATCCATATGATCATATTTCCGATAATAATAATACAAATATATGTTATTGGTAAAAAAGGAAATATTTTTCGAAGACATGAAAAAAACATAAAACTTCATGATAAGCTTGGAAAAGTATCTACCAATGATAGGCTTGGAAAAGTATTTTCCATTTAATGGATATGCACCCTTGAGGAAAACCAATCATATCAAGCTACAAGGTTTCACATGGTGAATAAAACCATATCTCCAAAATCACTAACATAGTATTCAATTTCTTTCTATGGGCCTGCCAATATGCTTACAAAGTTGATTTGTCTCTTTTGGTGAATTTTCAAACAATGTGCACCATACCAAATTTTCCATGTTCGGTGAGATATGAATTATACACATGGTGCACACTAATATATTTGACCATTCCCCATGCCTATAAGTAGATAATGATGCCTCGGAAGGCTAGAAAAATAAAATGCTAAACTAATAAGGAGACAAAAAACTTACTATTTACAAAGTTAAACTAGGGATAAGTGAAATTTAACCTATGAAAACATGAAAAACTACTTACCTAACCTAAATAGTGATGGAGGGATAATTACGTAAAATTACACCACTAATATAACTATGTAATTAGTTTGTTTAGTGAGTGGGCCTCGTGCATGCATTTGATTGACAAGGAAAATGAGACTTTATCTAACTAGAAGATTAAAAAGATTGGAAACTCACTTTTTGAGAACGACACCTAGAAAGGATAAGACTAATTTGGGTCTTAACTGAAATAGAGTTAACACAAGATAAAAAAGCATTAGGACCAACATAGGTAGGAGTAGAATAAATGGGAGCAAGAAGTGAACAAATTACCAATTTTCTTGATTTTCTCCATTGTGTTTCTTTTTGGAATGTCTCCTTCATCCAAACTTCAATAGGATCAACATAAAGAACTACATCTTTGAGACATCTAAACCCAACATCCAATGCAAAAAATGAATCAAACCTTTTATTTAATACCAAAAATCAAAATTCCTCTAGCTTCTTGGAAGCAACAAAAACAAACTCATCACTACCATTATTGTCAATATTGTTTTGAAAATACATCTTCCCAATTTGAGTGCTCTTTTCCTTGTCATGGTCATTCTTGAGAATACCATTACTGAAAATCATGGGAAAATATTTATTACCATACACAAGGCCATATGGAAATACATTATCCCTTTAAATGAGAAGTTGATTATGATATTCATCACCAACTTATTGATATTTTGGCTCTTGTTCCAAACTATTTGAACAAATGGAAGAAGCAAAATATTCATGTACATCATAAATTTTCTTTTAGAAAAACAAGATCACGGAGCAATAAAATAAAAAAAATGAGGAAATAAAACACAGAAGATACACAATACAATAGAGACACAAATATACATGGTTCACCTAGTGTGGGCTACATCCACCAGAGAAATTGCGAGGTCCTTCTTTTATTATTATCCAACAAATGAAGGGATACAACCTACAACACATCCGCTGTAACTTCCTCTTCTTTCTCTCACAGTCTCGTTTCTCAGAATACAATATTCTCAATGATACATAGCTGCAATACATTTCCCTCATAAAAGAGGGTTGCATTCTAGGGAAAAAAACTAACATAACTTCTACTGTCATATCTGTGACCTTATAATTATGAACGGTCCAGATTTACTATGGAATTACAATATACATTTACAAGGCAATTTTTCCTTCGGGAGCTTCGCCGGGCCCTCTTTCCCCCATACCTCACAGGAGGGGCAAGCCCCCCCTCACTCCCCCACGTGGAGGAGTGTACATTCTTCCAGGTTGTAAAGTCTTCATGGGGTATAAACACAGCTGAAAACAAAGACCTCTGAATCAGGAATATAATCAGGCTCCACAACCAACAATCTCTCACTTGGAGACTGATCTCAACAACTCCACCGCTGTTGTATCTACTGGACTATGATCCTTCTTGGACCTGGAAAATTTATCATCTTCACCTTCATGCTTGAATATCAATTGAAACAGAGCAAGAACTCAATTTCTCCCTGGTTACACCCTTTGTTAGCACGTCTGCACAATTATGGCTAGTGTATATCTTTTCCAAATTCAAATATCCATCTTCCAAAATGGATCGTATGAAATGGTACCTTAGCTATATATGGTTAGTATTCGAATGGAAGGCTAAGTTTTTTGCAAGATGAATGACACTCTCGCTGTCACAGTACAACCTGCTATTCTCTTGCTTCTTTCTCAATTCCTCCATAAACCTCTGTAACCAAAACATCTATTTTCTAGCCTCTGTAGCAATGACATACTATGCCTCTATTGTTGAAAGTGAAACAACCTTTTGCAATTTCAAAATCCAACTTACTGTTGTTCCACCTATAGTAAAAACATACCCTGTGGTGCTCCTCCTGCTATCTTTATCACCTGCCATATCTAAATCAAAATATCTCTGTAGAAAAATGTTTGAACCTCCAAAACATAATGCATGAGTAGTAGTACCTCTCAAATACCCGAGAATCCACTTTACGGCCTCCCAATGTTCTTTACATGGATTGTTCATATACCTTCTCACAACTCCCATTGCATGTGTAATATCTGGTCTTGTGCAAACCATCGCATACATCAAGCTGCCAACTATTGATGAACAAGGGACCTTGGACATGTATTCTATCTCCTCCTGTGTCTTGGGACACATTTCCTTAGTTAACTTGAAATGGTTGGCCAAAGGTGTACTAACTAGTTTTTCATTGTGCATTCTAAACCTCTCCAACACCTTCTCTATGTACTCACCCTGAGACAATGTCAATTTGCGATTTTTCTTGTCTCTTGTTATTCTCATACCAAGGATTTTCTTTGTAGCACCCAAATCCTTCATCACAAATGAATTAGCTAATTTTTTATTGAGCACATTTATATCCTTCATATTAGACCCTGCAACAAGCATGTCATCTACATACAATAACAAGATAATATAACTTTCATTTTCTAGCTTTTTAAAATAAACAAAGTGATTACAATGACATCTACTATAACCTTGTTTTGTCATAAACCTATTAAACTTCAAATACCACTGCCTTGGAGCTTTCTTTAGGCCATAAAAACTCTTCTTCAACATGTATACCAAATTGTCCTTCCCTTTGACATCATACCCATGTGGTTGCTGCATATAAATCTCTTCCTCCAAATCTCCATGGAGAAAAGTTGTTTTTACATGTAACTGTTCAAGATGCAAATCTTCTACTGCGACAAGAATTAAAATAGTCCTAATTGAAGTCATTTTAAAAACAAGAGAAAATGTTTCATCAAAATATATACCTTTCTTTTATGCAAACCCCTTTACAACAAGTCTAGCCTTGTACCGCTTTTTGCCTCCATCTTCTTCCTTCAACTTGTAAACCCATTTATTCTGCAATGCTCTTTTTCCTACAGGCAACTGAACCAAATCTCAAGTCTAGTTATTTACCAGGGAATCCATTTCCTCTTTCATGCCTTGCTCCCACTTCTTTTTAATGTCTACCTGCATTGCCTCTTCATAACATTATGGTTAACCAGAATCAGTCAACAATAAATAATACAATGAAGGAGAGTATCGTTCAGGGGGTCTACTTAACCTGGTAGAAATTCTAACAACACTTGTAGGAGTTTGAGGTACATGTTTCTTATGTTGTTGTACATTTTGATTTTCTGGTACCTTTGGAATTTCTTTTTCAGTGATCTCATCAAGCACTATGTATTCTGGTTTTTCTTTTTCTTGTATCTTTCCCTGCAACTGATCTTTCTACATGACCTTCTAATCGAATATGACATATCTACTCCTAATGATTTTGGGATTTTCATAATCTCGTAAGTGATAACCAAAATCATTAACATGGTATCCAATAAAGGTACACTTCTTGGATTTTGCCTCAAGCTTTGTTCTATTTTCTTTATCAATATGGACAAATGCTTCACAACCGAAAGTCTTCAAAAAATAATAGTTTACCTTTTTACCTGTCCATGCCTCCTATGGAATTATACCATCCAAAGAGCTTGAAGGTCCTCTGTTTATTAAGTAAACAAAATTTTCTACAACATCTACCCAGAACTGTAAGGGAAAACCAGCATGCAATCTCATACTCCTTTCACGCTCCATTATTGTCATGTTCATCCTTTCTGACACACCATTTTCTTGTGGTGTTCTTGAAACTGTATTCTCTCTACAAATCCCATGGTATGAACCGTAATCATCAAACTCCTTGCTACAATATTCACCTCCATTGTTTGATCTAAGACACTTCAAAATTTTTCCTGTCTCATTCTCAACCAAAGCTTTCCATCTCTTAAAAGTATCAAAAACATCATATTTTTGTCGAATGCAATAAACCCAAGTTTTTTTAGTTGCATCATCAATAAAAGTAACATAACAAGGAGAGACACCAAGAGATGATACCTGAGCTGGTCCCCATACATCTGTATGCAAAATGTCTAACCTTTCACTCTTCTTTTCTTTTCCAACTCTGAGAAATCCGACTCTCTTATGTTTTCCATAAACACAATGCTCACAGAAATCCAAATCAATTTGTTTAAGATCTGGCAACAAATTTCTTTTGTGAAGTATCTGCATCCCCTTCTCACTCATGTGTCCAAGCCTATGATTCCACATTGTTGTATCCACTCCTATAGAAGCTAAAGAGATAGAAGAGTCAATATTACCAGTACATAAATACAATATACCTACCTTCTCTCCTTTTTCTATCACTAATGATCCTTTGGTGACCTTCCACACCTTATCTGTAAATATGGATATACAACCTTCACTTTCCAACTGCCCCGTTGAAATTATATTTTTCCTTAGATATGAAACATGTCTTACCTCTTTCAAAAACCATTGGTTTCCATTCCTCTGATTTATTTTTACCTTTTCCATTCCAACAATTTTGCATGGTGCATCATCACCCAAATGAACCTGTCCAAAATCACCTTGAACATAATCTATAAAATGTTTCCTATGGGTTGTGGCATGAAATGAAGCCCCTAAATATACTACCCAAGACTCATAAATATTATCTATAGAAAGAATCAAATCATCTTGTAACACATCACCTGTTACATTTGGTTCCTGATTTTTCTCCTGCTGTCCATCTCTTTGTTTCTTTGGAGCTATGTAGTCTTTCTTCAGATGTCCTTTCTTCCCACAATTCCAACACTCTATCTTTCCAAGTCTGGATTTGGATCTTCCCTTCCTAGGATTCCCGTGGTTCCCCGAGCTCTTTCATCTATCCTTTTGTCTTCCCCTCTTCTCCAAGTTTAACGCATTACCCAATGTCTCACTTGTGATTTTCTGTCGCATTTCCTCGCTAAGGATAACACCAACAACATCATCAATTTTTAGAGTGTTTTAACTAGAGACATAGTTACTTACAACCATGACCAATCCGTTCCAACTTTCTGGCAATGAGCACAAGATCAGAAGAGCCCTAACCTCATCATCAAAGTCTAGTTTTATAGAAATTAGTTGATTAGTAACTGTATTAAATTCATTTAAATGATTTGTAACAGACCCACCTTCTAACATCTTCATATTAAATAATCTCTTCATTAGAAATACCTTATTGGATGCTGAGGGTTTTTCATACAGTTTAGCCAATGCATCCATCAACTCCTTCATTATCTTTTCTTTCGAAATATTGAAATCCACCGACGCTGCCATGCTCAACTGTATCGTTCCTAGTGCCTTTCTGTCAAGAACCTTCCATTCTTCGTCCTTCATGGCCATTAGATTCTTTTCTATTCCACCCAATGGTAGGAATATATTCTTTTGATAGAAATAATATTCCATCTGCATCTTCCATAGCTGTTAGTTTTGGCCATTAATTTTTTCTACCCTAAAATTTCCATCTTCCGCCATTGCTCCCACTCGAACTAGGAACCCTCTTTTTCTGCGAGTTACCTTTCGCTCTGATACCAATTGTTAGAAAAACATGATCGTGGAGCAATAAAATAAAACAAATGCAGAAATAAAACACAAAAGATACAATAGAGACATAGATATATGTGGTTCACCCAGTTTGGGCTACGTCCACCAGAGAAATTGCCAGGTTCTTCCTTTATTATTATCCAAGAAATGAAGGGATACAACCTACAACACACCCACTATAACTTCCTCTTCTTTCTCTCACAGTCTCATCTCTCAGAATACAATATTCGCAATGATACATAGCCGCAATACATTTCCCTCATAAAAGAGGGTTTCCATCTAGGGAAAACAACCCTAACATAATTTCTACCGTCAGATCCGCGACCTTATAATGAACAGTCCAGATTTACTATGAAATTACAATATACAATTACAAGGCAATTTTTCCTTCACGGGCTTCACCCTTGAACCCCCGCCGAGGGCCCGCTTTCCCCCTAACTCCACAGGAGGGGCAAGCCCCCCTTGCACTCCACCGCGTGGAGGAGTGTACATTCTTCTGGGGTGTAAAGTCTTCATGGGGTATAAACACAGTTGAAAACAAAGACCTCTGAATCAGGAAGATAATCAGGATCCACAACCAAAATTTTCCCGAGTCCTTCATTCTCTTGTTCCCAAAACATCCCATGAAGAATAACATATACCATTATTATCCTTAACTTCTTTTTCAAACTATATTTCTTAGGATTACTTTTCAACTTTATTACCATCATGAACATTAGACAAAGGCTTACTATCATAGGAATTCCAGAATGCATATTTCATACATTGCTTTCTCTTAGTAGAAGAAGGATGATGCCTATGAACTAAATCTTATACTTGACATATCTCAGTAAGAATATGAGTCTATAAAGGATTTGAATTAAAAAGTATTTGAACCCAAATAATCATTACCTCTTTTCATGAAATCTTGATCATAGGCAGGGATATTATGGGCTAGACCAAGGATATTTTCTAGCTGGAAAGGGACTTCTACATTCATATAACTCCCATCTCATCAAAAGTTGAATAGTCATCATGATAAGCTTGTAGATTTACATATTTGGTATGTAAAGGATAATTCTTAACTAATTATGCATTTGTGAGGGTATTCCATGCTTTGATTTTTCCTTTGGAAGAATTGTTTGTGATGTTGGAACGATTTCTTTTATCATTGAAAAAGATGAAAGTAACATAGAAATGGATTATTCTTCATATCCACTTTTCTTGGGAGATGGTGACTGATAATTTAGAAGCTTTCTCAAAGAAATCATATTGATTTTAAAGTCCAAGGAATTATCAAACAATTGATCAAGGTGTAAAGACTTCCTCTCTCTAAGAAGCAATGAAAAATATGAATCATGGGAAACATTGTATATCATCTTAGCGATAACACTAGTAGGCCTCACATTCTTGGGAATGTCGACATATGACATAATTATCTTATTAAATTCCATCACACTTTCATCAACCTCCTTTTAATGGAGATAAACCCCATCAATAGAGAATATGAATCTTTCCATTCTCCCTAAGATCATGAAATTGCTGCCAAGAGGAAATAATATCTATTTCCATTTTACAAAACTATGTTTGGGCATCACCATCCAAAGAGTGTATGAACAACCTCATAAACAAATCTTCCCCTTCTATGCCAAGATAGTAAGTAAAATATTAAAAGGACGAGAGAATCTTATTATCTATAACATCATTATCCCCTTTGAACTTAGGGATGATTTTAATATATCCCTCAAGCAAGGAACAAAGAATCTTAACATATCTAGGGATTAATATCTTTCTTGCACCATCCAACCAACCATAATAAAAGCGTAGAGTCACCATGTGAATTAAAATTCTTGAAAAATATATTCTTTCCAAACACTATGAGACTGGATACTATCTTGTCTTCTTCACCATAAAAAGCAAACCTTAACTTTGTCATTCACGAAGAAAGATCCCCAACAATTATTCCAATTTGGATGTTGACCCCTGAGATGTTTCCATTGGGAAAGGAATGATACCAAGGCATATAAAGTCCATGTTAGGTCTTAAGTTGTCTCTTGGACCTATTGAGCACTCGACACACCCTTAAAATTTTTCAATTTTTGGGTACCACTTTTCTTTTGTCATTTGCATCGTTTCCATTAATTTTACATAAGTTTCATCTTTTATTTTATTTTGTTTGATCATATTTTTCCTTGTTCATAGAGTTTGACTTGCATCTATAAATCTAGAAAATTCTTCAAAAAATTCATGGCCAAAGGTAAAGTTATCCAATACCTGACGATTGCTTCTCTGAAACGTCAACGCCGATCAACGTCAGGTGTCGGTTAATTAAATCTATGTGTCAAATATTGTGGCACGGTCTTGATAATGCCGATGCCAATTAACATCAGGTGTCAACTGCTTTGATTACCAGTTGTGCAAGGGCGCCGCTCACTCATAAAAGTGTTGACGCCGATCACCATCGGGTGTCGGCGATGTAAGTTGACAAAACACCCATTGTTAAAGTCCAAGAGGTAGTCTCCGACACTGATTAACATCAGGGATCGACACTCAATGTTGAACACAGAAGAACATACTGACATTGATATTAGTTCTGAACAACATAGATACCCGCATCAACCGACCAAGAAGGCAACAAAACATATCTTTATTGTGCGCCCTCCAACCAACTGAGGCCTGATCAATACTCACCAATAAGAAATTTGAGTCGTCTGTTGGGTTTTTCCAAAGATCTCCAAATTCATCAGGACCATCCATATCTAGATCTTGGTTTCACGCGCATCCCTATGTGTCCTTCTCATCAATAGCTTCCATGTGGATATCCTTATCCAATCACACGTGCAAAATCTCTATGATGTCATCTCTATTGGATCGATGAATTTAGACACAAGTTAGTCCCCAAAAAATCCTCAAGTAGTTCAAGTTCCCAACTCCTGATCTCAAATACGTGCCAATTGACAACCATTTGAAATCCTCAATGCATCATTCCAATGTCTCTTTGGGCCACTGATTCGAGCATAGATTTTACTCTGAGAACCTACGCATACAATAGTTGGAATTAATGAATATCTGCAATGGATTTCCTATACTAAAAAATAATGATTTTAGGAGTGAAGGATAATTGTTATTTATTCAAATGTATTTGAATTGTTTCATAACTTGCACATAACTTCTTTGTTTTTCTTAACAACTAACGATTGATCTTGTGCCTCTTACAAACTTGGTTGTGCTGTGTTTATCGTGAGGCTCCACACTGGTAGGTATTTTGACTCAAAAAAATCATTGCACGCAAGGTATTTACCCTAATTGTCTCTGAAGTTGTGTGATTTAGTGAGTATTGAGTAAAACTAAATTGCATGTGCAAGAAATTTGCCACCCAGACGAACAATGATTCATTGGTCACCAAATACCTCAAAAGGAGGAAGTGAGAAAATCAAAGAGGCATATAGTTCGGCTGCTAAGAAGCTGGAGTGTTCCACAAAAGAGAAGCCAGTGATCAGAATGTCGTAAAAGAAGCCAAAAAGCCCACCTATGATCTTCAAAGATACAGATAATAACACAACATCCAAGATAATACTACCTTCCTGGATTGTTTTATACAACAAAATCCAGTATGAAAATTTCCCATAGTTTACATCTCACAATGACCCTGAGGTGAGGGAATTAGATGACCATGTCTTCTAGAACATCAAGCAGTCTTCGTTGTACATGGTAGCAACTAAGACACCCGTATTTCCATGTGTTGAACTCTTGGAGTGGATTATTAATAACGTCGATACAAATAAATGCATGTTAAATAACAAATATTGATAATGCATAGGTGTATTCTTGCCAACAAAGGTAAACACATATTATAAACTCAAGGACGTTGAGGTTAGGTTGAAAAAATATTTTCTTATGGTGTTGTATGAACTCCATAATACAGGTCAATTGTTAGCATCCTAGTGGAGGGAGGATAAGAAATTTGTAAATCAGGCCTCAGGGTGGTACAACACAACGAACCTCTGAGAACCCTACATTTTTCTGATGGCCTTGATCTATCGTTTATACAAGGAAAATGATTGTTCCATGTTATCCGAAGCCTGGATTCCTTTGGCTCATACAATTTCCACATCTGGAAACATTTTTAACTGGGGAGCTATTAGCTCGAGATAGTTGAGCACCAGGATGGAAGAAGCGCAGAACCTGAAACCCAAAGAAACCCTTACATTCTACATGGCAACTTATCTCTTGGATGCGATATGCACTAGGAATGTTTTCCCTGGTCTCAACCTAAGCTGACATATTTCAGAAGTGCATTTACATGTTTACTTTAGCATCCTATGGGAGAACATGTACAAGAGATAAATTACTTTAATTTGTGATGGCTTCATAGCTCGAGTATATTGTTTAATTTTTAAACAAGACTGCCCAAGATTCTCCGAAGCAGCTAGGAAAGTAATATCCAAGATTGGGCACTGGTACTTAGAGGAAATAAATGCATATATCAAAGTTTTTGGAGCCATCAGAAAACCATACTTATTACCAAGCCACATAACCGACAAGCTGGTGTTAGGAGAAATCTGCTACTAGACCATACTGCAAGAGTTCACTGCATCTCTGGTAAAGGAAAAAAAGAGAATATTTATTCTCTATAGGTTTTATGTGGGCTACCATTTCATGAAGGATACTACACAGGCTAAGGAAGAAGCTCAGAGTCATATAGAGTACAAATTTTCCATTGGGAGATATAGGAAACATGGCCGTAGGGCGCTAGTAGCTGAGAATGCTAGTCAGGTGGTGTCACATTGGCCGTACCCACATGAGGATTTTGAAAACAAAATCTTCACTGAGAATGCCATAAACGAGGATGAAGTTTTGCAGAGGAAAGAGAAACCAGACCTAGTTAGGTTCATGGCCTTGTCTGGAAATGAACAATTAGACTTCCTAGAGCAGATAGTAGGGGTAGTAGCAGTGGTACAAGCTCAACAAGAAGGTTTAGAACATACAATGGACATATTAGAGGCATAAAGGCTCTTAGAGGAAGCTGAAAGGATGATGAAACTACAAAGGGAAACTGTCATAGTGTCGTAAGTTGCATCCATGTTAATAACTCTAGTCACCCTTGGAGGAGAAGAAAAGCAAGAAAACCCCAAGAACACCTCAATGGAGGAATACATTCCACAATAGACTTCAGGGCGAACATCGATAAGAGGACCAGGAGCCGAGTCAATGTTTTTTTCAGGTGTCCTAGGACAAGTAGCTCCCATCATTGCCGATTTGATCACAATATATAGTGACAACAATGAGGTAAACACTTTAGTACCTATTGCGAATGAAGAATTAACAAAGGTGTTAGATACGACGACCATAGTACCAAAATATTTAGATCAAGGAAACCCAGATGCTGAAGATTCATCAGGAGCTGACACCACCAAAATAGATGAAAATGTTTGGCCCAAAGGTAATAAAGAACTTGAGGAAATCAATTTGAAACCTGTTGCACATTCCACACTCCCAGGATCATCAATCCCAGCCAGAAATGCAGCTATAGAGATCATGGGAAATGCCCCAAGTGCAAATAAAATCAGAGATTCGTTTGTCAGGACATAGGTGGGGTCAATATGAGCTGCTAGAAAGTGTTAAACAACTCAAGAACAAGTTGAAGGAACCAGACATGAGAAGCATGAAGTTAGAAAAGGAAAAGAAATGGTATTTGAACATTTTCATACACCAAGCAATTTAGGAAATTCCCTCTCATGGGGGGACTAACAAATCCTAGAGTCCGTGGAAGAAGTAGTCGATTTCCAAGCCATCGATTATGAAAGGAAAATACAATTGGTTGTGAAAATAATTGAGAAAAAGAGAAGAATCACTTTGGATAATGCGGTAATGATCACAACAAAAGAAAACCGACTGGACACAAGGCAATCTAGGGTAAGTGAGTTATTAGGGGAAAGTATGGCTATACTTAGTGCCACCATAGACTGGGCAAGAGAGGATGAACGAGAAGAATATTCTATGAGAGAAGAGTTGGTGCATCTTAGACACCGGGTGGAATACTACTAGGACAATACCCAGGTGGTTAGGTTCATGAGAATTGAATTTGAAGAGATTTATACACAATTTAGATCAGATAGGGAGGTTTTTATGACCAGGATCATAAGTTACCAAGAGGAAACTTTTCTTGGCCTTGTAGCATATAAATAAATGATGAGATGGTTGAAGAATGCTAATCAAGTACAAGCACAAATCGAGTATATCAAAGAGATCCAAAAGGGTTGAGGGTACAAAGAACATGGCATTAGAATGCTTGCAGAGGAGAGTTTAGTCAGAATTAGGGTAGCAGCAGAATATTGGGTACAATTGGTAATTGAACTAGAACATAAAATGTAGGAGAAATGGGAGGAATGTCTCAGGAATTGGAACAACATAAACCAGAGGATGATATACCTTCAACTCCTAGAATTCGGTTCTCCTGATGATTTTGTTGATTTCCACGTTATACTCCAACAGTTTAGAGAGATCGATGCAGAATTTGGAGCAAAGATTCGGGAGATCTCGACACTTGAAAAGGGACAAGTGAAGATACTCATCGATAGAATGATAGGAGCAATGTGGGCCCTACGATAGCTTAGCTCCGAAATAGATCAATTCAGAAGACAAGTCAGGGAAATGAAGGATAATCTTAGCATGCCGATGGATCAACATCAATTTCTGTACCTGCATACTTGTGAAGATCTGTTCTCCCAGTGGTTTGATTATGATAGGGAAAATCTCATGAGATAATCGGAGATCACTAATGGAGTTCATGTGAACTTGAACCACTTTATATTTCTATTTTCTTTAGTTAAATTGAGGTTGTTGCGATTTTTTGCATGTGGTTTTCGTATAAATAAAGAGGTCGACCTCGTTTTGAAAGGTTTACGGTTTTTGTAATAAGTGAAAGAATCAGACAAAGAATTATTTTGGAATTCTAATTTAGAAGCTCATGTAGAGTCGAAGACAATTTTTTACCAAAGCTCGTGGAGTAACATAGTTTGTGGATTGTTTTGCTTCGTTGTTGTCTGCTACAAGCGATTTAGTAAGACAATACTTGTATTTAAGTTATCTTGAAACATTGTAGCCACAGAATATACATTGGCATGAATACGATGGTGTTATGAAATTTGTGTTATAGAGCTACTAGAATTATTTCCAATTATTTTTCGTTTCTGCATATGTCTTCCTTTTCTTAGATGATGTTTTGTTGCTTAATCAATAAGGAAATATTGTTGTTTGATATTGGTTAAATAGTGGTGTCATCTACATGTTGTTGGTAAAAGGTTAGCCTAAACCCAACCTTTTTAATATTTGGTCATTGAACACTTAATAAATGAACTTATAAAGAAACATAAAATTTTTATAAAGACCCTTTCGATAACATAGTAAATCCCATCGAAACGTTTCGGATCATCCATATAGAGAATCACATCATTCCAAACAGGGAAGAGTCTAATTGGGCCTCGTCTCTAGAAGTGGTTCCTGTTGTTGAGTTAAAGGGAATTTTGAACCCTCAACATAATTGGTGCTAGAAGGAAGGCCGACGAATGCATGGCTAGTCAAAATAGTTCTTTAAACATAATCTTATCTCAAATAGCCCATAGATTCAAAACAACTCACATGCATGGCTAGTCCTTTTTAGGACAACCTTAATATTGAAGGTATCCCCGCTATAAGTGAGTCACCGCACACTGAAGATGGTCCATATCTTCCCCCATACATACCTTACGTGATCCCTCACGATGAAATCAATACGTTTAGAAATATCACTAGATATTATGTTCGACAGATTGAAGCACTACCATTGGCTCTGTTTCTCCCTGGCATAAAGCAAACTAGAAGACCGGTTGTCAATACCCCAGATCACACCTTTGTTCATAAAATTGAAGATTTGATAGATTTTGCTCTCACTGAAATTGACCAACCTCTCAGTTTCATTCTTGAAACTCCTCTTGTCACCCCACCAACAAGTACCTATTCGAGCACAGACAATTTAGATTTTGAGGAAGCAAGTTCTAATTCGGAAAATTCAGATAATATGGAAAATAACGATGAAGAAGTTCCTAAGGGTAAAAAAAAACCTACAAACAATCAAACATGGTTGTCCAGGGATGCCCTAGCCTTACCAGGGATATTGCATCATTTTCCTAGGCACCCAAAGAAACTTCTCCCAAAATTTGATCCTGAAACCTCCAGCCTACCCAAGGATCATATCAAGAAATTTATATTGGCGATAAGATTAATGAATGTCCAACATGAATATGTAGTATGCATATTGTTCCCTTATACTTTTGATAACTTGACGTAAACATGGTATTTCAACCTCCCAGTTGGATCCATTAATAATTGGACAAATTTCAGAAATATTTCTTGGATAAATTTGCCGAGGAAATGACTATCGGGGCCATGATGACTCAACTCTTCGATGCCACTATGGGCCCCAAGGCGAAATTCAAGGACTTCAACCAATGTTTTATAATTATCCTCAACAAGTTTCAAATAGATGCCAAGCCTACCCAAGAACTACAAATTGAGGTGTACACCAATGCATTACCAACCTCTATCTCCATATTCGTTAAGAGGGCCGCTAAACCTACTCTTGCCGAAAACTTTGAAGAAGCCAAAATTATTGAATTTCAAATGAAAAGTTGCAAAGATATTCATGTTTCTTTATTAAAGAAAGAAACACAACATACACCTAGGCGAGGGCTTTCGTTGACATGGTCACCCGGTAAACAAACAAAACATAACACGGAAAAGGACAATGCATATATGGAAAGCTTGCAAAGAATGGTTAAGAAGTTGTCCAACAATATTGTAGACATGAAGAGGAAAGCATGGGAAGGAAAATCAAACCCTAGGACTTACAAACCTTTCTTTAGGAAAAATCCACCTTTTAAAGCCTTCGAGCCCCCTCCTACCAACTTGAACATTGACTTGGGAGAGCTCTCTTCAGATTCATATTGTAACTATCATAAAGAACATCATTCATAAAGGGATTTCCCTTAATGGGTGAATGATGTGAATTTGTTGGAGAATCGTTTCTTGTATGTTTGTTCCCTGAACGAACAACCCAATGATCATACGTCAAATACCAAAAAAAATAAAGTTAGTGAACCACATGAGAAAACAACTATGGTTCTATGGGATGTCAGTCACACATCATCTTTTGCCATTTATATAGAAGAAGAAGAATTTTATGAAATATTGGCAGTCCAAAATAGGAGTGAAGCACCCATTGATCTAGGTGGATATCGGTGGCCACCCACCTTTTCCAACTCGCTCAAAACAATTTTCTGGCAATTTTGGCAATTTACTATTTTTAGCAGTTTTAGCTTCCGGGGCCATTTTGATGGCCTAAATGAAGGTTTTTCAGGATCGAGCTTCTTAATGATAACCGAAAGAATGATTGAGCCCCCAAAATGAATCTCCTCGACGATACCTTTCCAATGGGCTATCGTGCACCTAAAACAAAGATCGTATGCAAAAGTTACGACCCCGGGAAGTTGATGTACTGACTTACCCAAATGGGGCCCACATGACTTTTGGCGCTTCATCTCCCAGGGTTAGGTTTTTGAATGTCTAGAGTTTTTGACATTCCTGTTTATTGTAAAAATGCCTTTAGAGCCTCATTGTAATCATCTTCTTTCAAATGAGTGCAACCGTCACATCTCTTCTCAGAGGTAAGCCACCACCATTCCAGCGAGCTTGTTTTCCGCTGCATTTTACAATTTCAACTTATTTCATTATTGAATAGAAAACCAATTTTACTGTATCTCTGTTATTCTGTGTTAAGCATATTTTAATTATCTATATTCATTTCATTCTGCTCATAAAATCCAGATCACCCATCGCGCAAAACCAACCTACCATTGCACAAGCTCCTAAGAGAACTCCAAAATCTTCCCATTTAGCTCAACCTACCCCACTATTGAGTTCTGGCTTGAAGTTCCTAGCTCACGAAACAAAAAATCTAGAGTATAATGTGGTAGAAGACCTGAATAAATTTAAAGCTAACATTTCGGTGATGGACTTGTGTAAAATTCCTCAACATAAATATTTATTGTTGCAAGCCTCGGAAGTGGACGAAAAATTCATGTCAAATCCAAGCCCACACTCAAGCTTGGGTACATGAAGCCTTGAGGAGATTCAAAAGAATAACATGAATACAATGACAACTTATAAGAATCCTAGGTCATATGTTCCACCTTTTCTGTTAACTTTTGAAATTTATAACATGAACTTGCATAATTGTTTGGTTGACTCTGACTCTTCCTCCAATTTTATGCCTCTTTCAATATGCAAGAAGTTAAACGCCACCCCTACCAAAATTGAAACACATATAATTCAACTAGAAATAACTGAAGTAAAAGTTATTGGGGAGTTAAAGGATGTTATGATTAGGATTTTCTCTAATCCAAAGTTTCATCAGGTCATAATCATCATAATTGTAGACATTCCAGAGGCCTATGGAATGTTGTTAAGCAAGGACTGGTTTGAAAAGTTACATGGGCATTTTAGTACAGAGTGGTCCCACTTATGGTTACCATTGAAGGGAAACCCCAACATGATTAGGATCAATCAAGAAAAATATTTGAAGCATATTGTCACATACTTGGAATCCCCTAATTAACCTTCCTCTATTGAATTCCCAGTCTTAGGAAATTTCTCGTGTAAGTCCGAGTTCAGTAATTTCTCACCCTGTTTGTCCGAAGTGTCACTTTCCTAGAGGTCAGAATTATCATTTTATGATAGTCATGAAATAATTGAGCAATGTAATAAGTCTGAACTCTTGGATTATGAAGGGGGGGGGTGTGAATCAGTAATAAGCAATAATACCACTTTTATCCACAATTTATATTCCTTTAACTTATTCAACCATGTTCATCAGTTCATCATCAATATATTATTGTATCATAAACATTAACATCCATTAGTGCATAATAAACAATAATAAACACATCCACACAATACATAGTACACCAATATTTACGTGGAAACAAAATGCAGGAGAAAACTACATAATACTTTTCTTATATGTCAAAGAATTACATTCAAGGAAGCACAGACTTGCAATTCTACAACTCCAACTGGAAGGAGGCTCCAACCTGAAGGAATCTACAACTCCCTAAATTCTTTGGCTCCAACCAGAAGTAGGCTACAACTCCCTAGGTTCTTCGGCTCTAACCGGAAGGTGGCTACAACCACCTATTTCTCAGGCTCCAACTCTCTAATTCTGTGGCACCAACCGGAAGGAGGATAGAACCCCCTTTCCTTGCACTATCCTGCTGCCTTGAAATATAAATGACAAATGTAGACAACCTGTCACTATAACTAAATCAACCATTGCCACTCTCACTCTGTCACTGCCAACCTGTACCAACAATTTGTACCAACAACCTGTCACAAACTATACAAACAACCTGTATCAACTTGTATCAACAACCTATACAAATAACTTGTATCAACATGTACCAAAAAACTGTACAAATAACCTGTCACATCAATATCATCAACAAAATCAAATCTACTCACCAAGACCAATCACCAAGAAAACTCTTAATCATATGCACAATATCACCAAGATGTGCATCAACCAAGACTACTCACAAACATCAACAAGATCTACCAAAATCAATATGTGCTTCTAAAATTATACCAAGTCATTTATGCCACATAATCCATAAACCATGTGCCAACAATACTACTAACAAGTGCCTCCAACCATGTACTAAGGTTGTACCAATCATGCATCAACTATAGATCAAACTATGACTCATCAAGATGTACCAACATCACCATATCATACATCTCATGTATGTTCCAACTCATCAAATACAAGTCTAAACCATATACCAAAGACATATACCAAGGTATCCAACAAAAGTCCTCTAGCAATACATTACAAATCCATAAGCCAAATATCATAAACCCTTACACCAAGCCATGTACCCAACCTCACCAAAAATATGTCCCAACATGTATCTCAACCAAGTACCAAATATTACTATAAAAAACCTCTCACAATGTGCCACAAGATATGTCAATGGAACTCACACATGGATCGACCATGTACTACAACATATCTGCCTCAAAAACCGTTCACTACAACAAGCACTAAAAACCAATAGTGCCTCTAGGAAGATGCCCAAACTCACAAGACCATACCTCATCCATATACAAGCATATGCCTAAAATATATATGCAAATATGTTCTTATAAAAAGGAACCATAAAACTACTTAGGAAGTACTAACATGATCAACAATACCCTAATAAAAATACCTCAATCCATACACTAGGGTTTGTACCATGCATTCAAGCTATGCCTCAAACATATGCTCCAAAACTAAACCATATACCATCACCATACACACTTTAAAACACACATATAATCATACATGTAGCTCTATCACTGACCTAGACCATCAAATCACTGATATCATTACCTTTCTCAGCTTATGTAGTCTGTTACTAGCCTTTTTCCCAAATTTACCAGTGCCTCACTTGTTGCACACTAATTAACCTACGAGGATGCCTTGCTAGACACCTATAGTATGACTGACGAAGACCTCAGTAATTAGGGATTTTTGAAAACCCTTGCCCTCTGCAGCTTTGAAATTTTTCCGTCAAAATTTCTTATCTCCCTCAGCTTTGCGCAAACTCAGATTTGTCAATTATACCCACAAATAACCTTTCACAAAATAGATATTCAACTAAGTTCAATAGGTGCTAATGGGAGTCCCTTTCTCTCTTATTTATACTCTCCAAGTGGCTTCCTTTAGGGGTTATCTTTCAACTATTTTACCGAACTTCCCTCTTTTAGGGATAACCCACTTTCAACTACTTTACCCACTTGCAACTACTTTATCCATAATTAGTAAACTCACCACTTCTTGTTGCAACTAATTTATTTTTAATTATTTTCTTATCACAACAACTTTACCCATGATCAAATTCTAGTTACAACCAATTTGACTAGTAAAATTCTTCTAGGAGCTTCTAGAATAATTGACTTATTTGACCTTCTAGGGGCTTCTAGATAACTCAAAAGGGTTCTCCAACTTTACAAAGCCATAACTCCCTAACCGTGAGGCGTTATATGACATACCAAATATCACCAGAAATGACACAATATGTACTATCCATACATGCCAGTATTACTTGCAAAATCACTAATCTTCATGTCTTAATTCCTTGAACAAACACAGGTTCCGTAACCACACCTCTGGGGTTACTAGAATGTGCTACCTGACATACTCAAGGGTTGACATCAATATACAATATCACTCTCGAAGTGTTGACATCAATATACAATATCACTCTCCAAGGGTTGACACCAATCTCTAAGGGTTGACATGAATCTACAATATCACTCTCCAAGGGTTGACATTAATGACAACAAACTATCCAAACCAATTGTCTATCAATCTAAACCAACTGTCCAACATGAAAAAAATACCCATGCTCAAGCTGACAACACTAAAACGACAGTTCCAAAGGTGGACTGAGACAATAGAGTTCCAAACTTTGTGTCTGAAATCTGGACTCTATACTTTGATAGATCAAAATTTCAAGAAGGGGCTGGCATTGGATGCATTTTCATTAATCTAGTAGGAAAACATAGTTTTATGTCTTGTAGATTGGAATTTGAATGCACAAACAACACTGCCAAATACGAGGCGTTGGTCCAAGGACTTAAGAAAGATATTGATTTGAATATCAAGGAACTAGTTGTCTTCGGGGATTCATAAATCATCATTAGACATGTCAAGAACACTATCCATTGCAATTCCCCCATTCGAGGAATTATCATCAAGAAGTTCACAGGCTTATAGAAAATTTCCTAGCATTCAACATCACAACCATACCCCGATACAAAAATAAGTTGGTCGATTCTTTGGCCACAACAACTTCGAGGTTGTCTCCCTTAGAGGATTACAAAGCCTCGCGTTTTTACATAGAATTATTATACAAACCTTCGGTCCTAGATAACATTTCTAATTGGAGGGTATTTGAGGGAGATGAGCAGATCATATCCTTTTTGACTAATGAAGAAAATTTTAGGGATTTGGCCATTGACGATGAAGTTTTTCAAGAAATGATTGCAAGATAGGATAATCAAAGCCCTAACCTAACAAAAGGCAGTGAACTAAACCAACCTGAACTCCACACTATACCTCAGGGAGTAGTCAGTCTTGAGAACATATTTGACTTATGAGAGAAATTTAAGAAACCAAAAAATACCAAAACCAACAGTTCATGTCCATTATATGAAGTCATAAATCTAGGAACTGCTGACAACCCTCAGAACGTCAATCTCGGGAGATCACTGTCACCTGAGGAAAATAAGGCGTACCTAAGGTTGTTCAAAGAGTACCAGGATGTGTTTGCGAGGTCATATCAGGATTTGAAAACATGCGACACCAGGATCATTCAACAAACTATCCCATTAAGACCAGAGGTCAAGACTTTCTAGCAAAAGTTGCGGAAATTTCACCCATCCCTGGAAGCCTTGATGCAAAAGGAAATAAAGAAATTGTTAGACACAAAGATAATATTCCATGTAAGACACTCTCCATGGGTGGCCAATCTGGTACCGATCAATAAAAATTCCAGGAAAATTCGCTTATGTGTAGATTTCAGAACTCTGAATAGGGCCTCAACAAAAGATAACTACCTTGTCCCTTCCATGGAACAAATTCTATAGACTGTATCAGGAGTGTAGACATTCTCGCTTCTAGATGGTTTCTCATGATACAACCCGGTGTTAGTATCAGAGAAGGACATATTGAAAACAACCTTTCAAACTAAATGGGGAACATTTGCCTACAAATGCATGCCATTTGGGCTAATCAATGCAGGAGCTACTTTCCAAAGAGCCATGGATGTGGCATTTCAGGGATTAATTAACAAATGTGTTGTGGTATACCTGGATGAAGTTACGGTTTACTCCAAGGATAGGGATGATCATATTGCCCATCTCACCCAAAATTTTGAAAGATGTCAAAAGTATGGGATATCCTTGAACCTGAAAAAGACTGTATTTGGAGTAGAGGAAGGAAAACTCTCAGGTCACATCATTTCTAGGGATGGTATACATATCGATCTTGAATGCATAAAACAATTTCACAACTTCCACTCCTTCATAACAAAAGGCTATGCAATCTTTCTTTGGAAGGATTAATTTTTTAAGAAAGTTCACTCTAGATTTTGTAGAGATAGTTAAACCCCTACAGAGAATGGTATGCAAGGATGCTGAGTTTAAATGGACTGATGAGGGAAAGGAAGCTTTCAAAAACATTAAGACTGCCATATCGCAAGCTCCTATACTATGCAACCCTGATTTCAACAAATATTTTATCTCTACACTTTCGCTCCATATCATTCATTGGCTACATTCCTTACTCAAAAGGACGATGAAAACAATGAGGCTCATGTCTCATTCATGAGCACCAACTTACAAGTACAGAGCTTAATTACCCAGCCATTGAAAAACAAGCCCACGCTGTCTATAAAGTAGTAAAACACTTTAGAACTTACATCCTCAAGAATCATACCAAGGTCATAGTGCCTCATCCAGCTGTTAGGTCACTATTTATGCAATAGGAAATGGGGGAAAGAAGAGGCAACTAGATGGATGTCATCCAAGAATTTGATCTAGAAATTAACCCGACAAGAATTTTCAGGGGTCAGTGATTGTGCAAACTAGCCGCAAAATCCCAAGATCTGATAGAAAATAGGGACTCAGGTTGGGAAAATGAGTTGGATTTATGGTGTGGTGAAGTATTGTACATCCACACACACAAGACTCTTGGTATGTTGACCTATCTTGCTTTCTCCATCACGATACTTGCCCTGCATACCTGAAAATGAGAGAGAGAAGAGCACTAAGACTAAAATCTGTCCAATACCATCTTACCAACTCAGTACTTTTCCGCTTAAATTATGATGGTGTTTTTCTAAGATGTCTCGAAAAGGAAGACGCTGAAAAGATGCTGAAGGAACTCCATGACGGTCCTGCAGGGGGCCATTTCACATGGGAGACTACGACCCTTAATATTTTAAGGGTAGGATATTATTGACAAACTTTGTTTAGAGACACTCACACATATGTCAGGAGGTGCAAAATTTTTCAAATGAGCGCTAGGAAGGAAAATAAAGCATCCATTCCATTACAACCAGTGTCAGTTTCTAGGCCATTTGAACAATTTGGAATATATATAATAGGAGACATAAACCCAAATTCGTCCAAACAACATAAGTAAATACTTACTGCTACTGATTATTTCACACGATGGTTAGAATCCATTCCCCTTACCCATGTTAATGAAAAGGTAGTAATACAGTTTCTTGAACAACACATCATGACAAGGTTCGAGGTGCCTTCGGTCTTGGTATTTAACAATGCTGCATATTTTCCTTCTACTCTCTTTACTGAATTTGCATTAGATACATGGATTGTATTTAATTATTTTTCCAATCACTATCCAAAGGGAAATGGTGTTTTCGAATCTACTAATAAAAAAATAATAAGGATTCTTAGGAAGATAGTCGTAGAGAATCATCGGAACTGGCACAATGCTTTACATAACACTCTATGTGCTGATAGGGTAACCCCTAAGGAAGCCCTAGGGAATTCCCATTACTTTCTAGTGTACATAAAATAATCCATTTTTCCAACCAACCTATATCTCCCATCCCTGCAACTTTCCTAGTCCTCAAGAGGACAACCCTCATCCAGTATGGAACAAAGAATTGATACCCTCCTTATGGTTGAGGAATAATGAGAAGAAGCCAGAAGGAAGTTTGCGAACCATCAAAAAATAGTTAAAAAAATGTTTGATAAACACAAGGCTGGCAATAAAAACTTTGAATCAGGGGACTTGGTTCTTAAGTGGGATAAAATCAACGAGCCAAAGGGAAAACTTTCGAAATTCCAAAATCTGTGACTTGGACCTTTTCAAGTCGCTGAGAAAATTGGGGTAGGCACTTATCGTTTGCAAAACCTTAGGGGTGAGCTCAAAGCTCTTCCCATCAATGACCATGCCCTAAAGTGTTTCTTTTCATAAGATATCTCCAAGACAACTTCCTATATTATAGTTTACCTTTATTGCTTTTAATTTTGTTTCAAGTGACAAGTTTGGTGTTTTCGATTTTCTTTCCTTTTGGTTTGTTTTGTTTGGTGTGATCTGATTTCTTTTTTTATTTTATTGTTTTGATTGTTCTGATGATAGCACAATTTCAGGTGTGTTCTTTATCAAAATGGTGGTGCGATCCACTGAAGCTAGATTCTTATCTCTTAGTTTTAAATTTCTCAGAACAATCAGGAGAAGGTTTTTTGGTCAGAGGCTTCAAGGCATGGGTAATTCAAGTTTATGTATGCATATTTCTTAGGGAACAAACAATTCAGCTAGATCGTGGTATGGGAATACCAAGGGAAATGGAATAGAGGAGAGTGTGACCGATACCCCAAACATAGAAAAATTTAGTCCTCATGCTATTCAAAAAAGACAGAGAATAAAAGTTATATGGTTCTGATCCTTCACCAGAAAAACAAATATCCTCCTCCCTGGTTCATTCCCGACATGTATGCAACAAAGATGAACATAAAATAATAATTCAAAATGTATGATCGAGAGGGTATGTTGATATCTCCTCCTGGGCTATGGATGCCCACTGGAAACGGAGTAAGGTTTGTGATATCGGGGTGACTTCGACGAGGCTATGGACACTCACTGGTAGTGGAGAAACAACATGGTAAGGGTTTTGAATTTTAGAAGAAAAAGTAATAACAGCAGGTCTTCTTAACTGTTTTGAGTTCTGACTCAACTCTTGATGGAAAGGTAGGAGTCATTGGTTAGATGGAAAGCAGAATGTATTCAGGTGAATCCCCATGAGCAGTTGACAAGAATGTCCTTGGGGCATATGTATACATATCTATTAGTCATCCATGCGTTATTTCCTTAAGATAATAACCATTTCCCAAAGAGGTTTGTCAACATCATTATAGAAAGAAACATAGAGTCCGACTTCTACCAATGAATTGCCATTTGTTTATCACTCAACATACCCTTAAAATTTTTCAATTTTTGGGTACCACTTTTCTTTTTTCGTTTTCATTGTTTCCATTGATTTTACATAAGTTTCATATTTACTTTTCTTTTGTTTGCTCATATTTTTCATTGTTCACATGGTTTGAATTGCATCTATAAATCCATAAAATTCTTCAAAAAAATCACGGCTAAAGGTAAAGTTCTTCGATACCCGACGATTGCTGCTCTAAAACGCCGACGCTGATCAACGTTGGGTGTCAGTCAATTAAATATATGTGTCAAATATTTTGACATGGTCTCGAGAATGATGACACTGATTAACATCGAGTGTCCATCAATTTTATTACCAGTTGTGCAAGGGCACTGCTCACTCATAAAAGTGTCGACGTCGATCAACATCAAGTGTCGATGATGTCAGTTGACAAAACACCCATTGTTAAAGTTCAAGAGGTAGTCGCCGATGCTGATTAACATTAGGGATTAGAACTTAGTGCTGAACATAGAATAACATGTTGACATTGAGATTAGCGCCAAATTCCATAGATACCGACATCGACCGACCAAGAAGGCAACAAAACATATCTTTAGTGTGCGCCCTCCAACTCGTTGAGGCTCGATCAATACTCACCAATAAGCAATCTGAGCCATCTGATGGGTTTTTCAAAGTATATCCAAATTCATTAGGACCATCGATCTCTAGATCTTCATTTCACACACATCCTTATGTGTCCCGCTGATCAATAGTTGCCACATCGATATCCTGATCCAATCACACGTGAAAAATCTCAATGTTGTCATGTCTATCGGATTGACGAATTTAGACATGAATTGGTCCACAAAAAAGGCTCAAGTAGTTCAAGTGCCCGATTCCTAATCTTAGATACGCACCAATTGATGACCGTTTAAAATCCCCGATGCATCATTCCAACGTCTCTTCGCGTCGCCGATTCACACGTAGCTTTTACTCCGAGAACCTGCGCAGACGAAATGGAATTAATGAAAATTTGTAATGGATTTCCGGTACTAAAATGTAATGATTTCGGGTGTGAACGCTAACTGTTATTTATTCAAATGTATTTGAATTGTTTCATAACTTGAACATAAATTCTTTGTTTTGTTTAACAACTCATGATTGATCCTGTGCCTCTTATAAACTTGGTTGTGTTGTGTTTATCGGGAGGCTCCGTACTGGTAGGTATTTTGACTCAGGAAAATCATTGCCCACAAAGTATTTAACCTAATTGTCTATGAAGTTGAGTGATTTAGTGAGTACTGAGTTAAACTATTGCATGTGCAGGAAATATGCCGCCTGTTATCACTCCAGGAAACTCTCCTAGGCTGTAAGTCGGAGATGCCTGGTAACTAACTCTTTTTGAAACAATTTTCTAAATAAAAGTGTGAATTTGGAACAAGTCGGAGGACTGGATCAATTTTCACTCAAATCATGCATAAACACATCAAGATGGACAAGGCTTTCAACCACAAATGTTCAGAGAGTTGACAAATAAGTGATGGATGAAGAAATAATTCTTGTACCAGCATAATCACATATAGACATATATGAATGGACGATTACAATAATCATAAAAATATTTGCAGAGTTAAACTTATGAATGCAGTGATAAGATGACAGTTATCTAGCATTAGACAAGCATAACAACATGAATAATATCCAAGTGCAAATATAGAATAGACAGGAAGGTGAAATCTGAACAGGTATGGCAAAAGAAGCTTGTTTTACTTCATATGGAAATGAGAAGTTCTAAGTTACATAGTCTGAACAAGTCTCCAAAGTCGAACCCTTTATCAAACTGAGTTCCTAGGCTTTATAGCCTTTACAAACAGTTTTCAGATCCTCAAAACATGGATCTGCTATGCTAAAAATAGTAAGTCAAAATTCAGTTGCAAAAGAAATGGGATGCTTCCCCAAAATGAGGTCAATCCCAGATTTGTCTCAATTGATTGTTGGTGATGTGTAGAACAACCTCCCAAGGCTAAAAGATCATTCTCCCATGGAGACCAGGTCGAGTTGGCTRATGTGGCAKAGTATCTTGCCTTTCCGTTCAACATAAATTATCCATAGACCTTTGAAATAACTCCTTTATCCATCATATGTCAAAAATACTGCTGAGCTGGATCTGATAATTCATTAGACATGCATTGGAAAAGGTTCCAAATCTTTTCATATCAAAAATCTGTGATCTGTGTAAAAACTCATCAATTCTGGACACACACAGGCTTTCGGTGGTTGCTTGGAACAATTTCTGGGTGAGTTAACCACCGAAAGTCAGAATTTTCAGAAAAAACTGCCTTTGGGAAAAATCAATTTTCTCAACCGTGGAATGTCCGTTTCGCACGTTCAAATGGTCGATAGACATATACAGATCATAAGATTTCCAATGATGCAATCAGATTCGGATTTGGAGTTAGGGAAGCTAGTGAAAATATCCATACAAGATTAGGAATCTTTCCTTCAAAAATGCTGGTGCGTTTTTGAGTGCTAACATCTGGCTCCAACTGGGATGGATACCTCCCTGTGAGGTTTCCAAGAACCTAGCAGACATGGTGCCTTTAGTATTGGGCCATGGAGTCATTCAGCCTTTTCGGTGATTAATGAGCACACACATGGGCTCGCCTAAACCACCGAAAACAGAAACTTACCCAAAAATCAAAACTTAATGAATCTCGATTACCTGCAAGAGGACAAAGACCTCAGGGTTTGCTAGAGGAAGCTCATCTCTCTGTTTACAATGCTTCCATTTCTCAATATGAGGTCAACAGGTACATCCACCATGACTATCTTCCATGAATAGGAGAGAAATGAGGATTTTCACCAATTGCATATTTCATCCTTCCAGAAACATAATGAGGAAACCAAGCTGCACTACCCCTAGCATTTTCATAAGGTATAAAAGCAGGATCAAGGAAACAGTAAACCAAAAATCCACTGGATTGTGTGGACGATCATAAAGAAGCCACCGATAAGTTTGCAGTAAAAACTCAAGATGTGAAGCCACCAACAGAGGGTGTTGCAGGTTGCAACCATGTTTCTGTAAACCTTTTCTGGATCGTGTATCAAAACAACAACAACTTCAGATACAAAGTATTTCTAGATCCTCTGATATATGCAGGTAGCCTTTTTAAAAATGACCAAATATAGTCGAAAAACTTATTTTTGACTTTCTTCTTCAAGAATAGTGTTTAGACTTGGTTTGATAATTCATAATCATCCTATTCCAGAAGATTTCTCATCATTCCAACTTGAATATCTTGAATCTGGGCAAAATTTTGAAGATTCTGGTTAAAATAGCTTTCTGTGGTTAACAGTATTTGGATTTAAGCACCTTATCCACTGAAAGCACTTCTTTTCGGTGGTTAATGAGCACTGGAGGGATCGCCTAAACCACCGAAAAACATAAGTATTTCAAAAATCAAAATATCAAAATGATGATTACCTGCATGTTTGTAAATGACTTCAAGGCTTCTTAGATGAAGCTCCTTTCTCTCTGACTAAATTTGTAATCTTCTCCTAATGGGTTTAAGCTTGCAACTCTCCTTTCATAGAAGTGGCTTATTTCTTTCAATTGTCTTCTCATGTCTCTGCTTGACTTCTTCCACTGTATTTGAAACAAATTCCTTTTCCAAACCTGTAACATTAAGATGCATAGAGCATAAGTTCTACTCTCTATTCTCATTGCTGGCAATGTCGTGGAAACATCTTACCAATGTTAATTCATCAACCTCTGCTCTCAATGCTACTCCAAACCTTTGCCATCATTAACTGCTGGACTGAATCTGCTTCATCACCTCCAGGCTGGAAACCTTCTCGAAGCTCCCGTCAACATGTGACACAGAGATCATACGAACAATTTGGGCAGCTTCTGTGGTAGTCAACAATAGATGTACTGCAATTGTCACAATACAGTCTTTCTTCTATATTGAGTTTAGCCCTAGGAACTCTCAGTTTTTTTGTTGCTCCTCCTTGAATCCTGAGCTCCGCATCCTGCTCCAAACACTGCTCATAATGAATCTGCTTCAACATAGGGAGAACCATAGAAAGCAAGTAATGGAGGTATTATATCTTATCTACATTTCATATTTTATTTGTGCTAGCCTTCATAACACCATCTCCCCACAAACAAACTTTACAGTTACAATTTCCACGACATACAGGGCAAGCCTTCTGCTTTTTGAATTAAAATCATAGCTGGTGTCACTGGTGATGGGGAAGCTTGACGGAAAGGAACAAAAGTAGTTACAGATGATAAAGGAGAGGCAGATACAGGATAAAATGTAAGACATAACGTGCATAACCGGTCAATATTTGATACTTCTGAAGAACACTGGTACGAAAAAATGCAACCAACAGTCGTTCCCTCACACCACCATTCAAATGGTGCTCCATCAAAAGTAACAGAACTCCAAGAAGAACTAAGGCTTCCACTAAAAGTTGTCGTCCATCCTCATTCTCCATAACACTCTCTATGGTACTTTGCACATACACTCCTTCCTGCAAATCATCGAGATACTGTACCAGATCTTGATAATATCGAACAATACCATCAAATAGAATAAAATATCTCTCCAAAATAAATGAAAAGCTTTTTCGAAATTTATCATCAGGAGCAACCAAATCAGAGTTCACTTCAATTAGCTCCTCGAAAACCTCTGGAGATTTGAAATATCTGTAATCGGAATTTGAGGCACCGATTTGTTTGAGTGAATATTTAAGTCATTGATGAGGAGATGTACACCTGTAAAACAATCTGGAAACCCTTTTGTTGACACCTGGCTGATCAACCGACTGCTGAACTGAGCTTTAAACACCAACTTACCGTAATGGACGGGGTATTATCTTCTGATTATGAGCCTGAATGAGAGAATCACGGGATTGAGATATAGGCAACTTCTCTCGAACTCTGCGTGCTAAACGACCAACAGATGCGGAACCAAGTGGTATTTGGATATAGTAAAGCAAATCCTGGTTCAAATCGGGCGAAAAATACCTCGCATGGGAGATCTCAGACTTAAGAACACGAACAACGTTGCTGCGTCCAGAATCTATACAAGAGGAGATATACCACCGCTTGCTGACACTGAATTCTGAAAATGACCTATCTGAGATCTTAGTTCTGGAAGTAACTTATGCCAGTGAGAGTCGAACCCTGGTTGATGGTTATCTTAACGGAAAACTTGCCAGTTCTCACGATGTTCGGCCTCCACCAAGTCAAATCGCCAAACGTCTTTCCTATTCTCTGTATCGATGGTATTCTCACTCAATGCATCGACATCCTTTTCAATACAATGAGGTATGACTGAATGAGAAGACTTCCGAGACTTCGCATTCCTTGTTGAGGTCATATATGAAGAGGTAGACCCAAATGCACCAAATTCACTACTTGCAATAGCATGTATGGATGGTAAAAAAGCTTGACCCCTAGGTAGCCCTGTAGCATCAACTGCTCTGCTTGAACTCTTTGATGATATGTCACACTCGAAAGGCATTTTATCCAATGTCCATAATGCTTGTTGCAAAACCTTGAGAACTTCCTTACAATGTTTCCTCTTCGTTGCTATTTCTTCCTGTTCTTGCAGCATCTCTTCAAACAAGTTCTCTCTGTAAAGATTCTTGATAAAGACACTATGAAACTCTCGTTTTGAATTATTTACCAGAAAGTGCATGATAGATTTAGGTACAACATCCTGGATATTTTTCCTGACAATATCATAATATGATCTCAGAAGTAATTTTGTCACTGTTATTTCAATTAGCTCATTGTCTGTTTGTGCTTCACTGGGCCTCAATATAGCAGGGGGTTCATTCAACCGAATGTTGGAAAACATGGGCTCTGTGTTGTATGCAAAATCATTATATGACTTGTACACTGGTTTCTCTTTAGCAGATGATACATGAGACTCACTACCTCCAAATATTGAAGAGATGCCCCAACTACTAAAAGATGTATTTCCGGATGACACAGGTTTTTCATGTTGTGCAAGACAAACAGTTTTTCTCTGCCGAAATCCAAGATAGGGTTATCCAAATGCATACCCCTGTTTCCTCAACCAGCTTTGGAATGATATCATGTAAAACTATTTTGAGATTTAATAGGAAAGTTCATATCTGAATCATTTGATGCCATATCAACCAAACCTAATTCCAAAAGGCACACAACAACCCAGTCTTTCATATTGAGAAGAATGTTAGATTTGAGAAGACCACGTAGTATATGGACAAGGTGTCTATATTCTATGGAATAACAGATGCCCTCAAAACCAAGAAGTTCAACTAATAGTCGAGAAGGTGCACCCATGGCTGATCATATTTCTTCCTTTTTTGCAGGTATGTGCTCTAATTCCACACTGTTGAATTCATCATGTTCACGATCCAGTTGTAAGATGGCTTTCAGGTCTGCTTCAATACCCACCTCAATAATTGCAGCAGCAAATGCTTAAGTGGTTGCTAGGTTCTCTAAGGCACAAGCAACCTTATTTTGCTTATTTATGAGATCAAAACTAAAAATCTCTAACTGTTCATGTGGTTAACTTATTCCTTTATCTATTCCTACTCTAACTAGCAGAGACAGATAAATCAAGTAAAACTCGATTTCCAATGTAACCAAGTGAGAAACTAATCAACTGACATCAGGTTGAATCTTGACCCGAACAATAATAAAGACCATATCATGCAGAAGAAAGGTTTGAGCAGATGAAAAAGAGAATCTTCTTCTGACATAAATATCTTAACATTCATGCTGTTGATAGGTTCCAAATAGTCAACAAAAGGGTCATCAAATTTACAGAGCAATACCTCTTTAGATTGCTTCTCCAACTGTAAATTGAAGAGATAGTGAAAACTACCTTTACTAATCACATTGTTGAATGCAGGTTGCTCGAGATCTGTTGGAGAAACATGTACAATAGACTGCTGATCTGGACAGTTCAGTTCCTCGCCACCATCACTCTCTTCACAAGTGCTGCAATTTGCCTTTGT
>ML783105.1:624202-668551 GCA_009831015.1 Picea engelmannii
CAAAATTCAGTTGCAAAAGAAATGGGATGCTTCCCCAAAATGAGGTCAATCCCAGATTTGTCTCAATTGATTGTTGGTGATGTGTAGAACAACCTCCCAAGGCTAAAAGATCATTCTCCCATGGAGACCAGGTCGAGTTGGCTGATGTGGCATAGTATCTTGCCTTTCCGTTCAACATAAATTATCCATAGACCTTTGAAATAACTCCTTTATCCATCATATGTCAAAAATACTGCTGAGCTGGATCTGATAATTCATTAGACATGCATTGGAAAAGGTTCCAAATCTTTTCATATCAAAAATCTGTGATCTGTGTAAAAACTCATCAATTCTGGACACACACAGGCTTTCGGTGGTTGCTTGGAACAGTTTCTGGGTGAGTTAACCACCGAAAGTCAGAATTTTCAGAAAAAACTGCCTTTGGGAAAAATCAATTTTCTCAACCGTGGAATGTCCGTTTCGCACGTTCAAATGGTTGATCGACATCTACAGATCATAAGATTTCCAATGATGCAATCAGATTTGGATTTGGAGTTAGGGAAGCTAGTAAAAATTTCCCTACAAGATTAGGCATATTTCCTTCAAAAATGCTGGTGCGTTTTTGAGTGCTAACACCGCCCAAACAACCAGTGACTCATCAGTCACCAAAGACCCCGAAAGGAGGAAGTGAGAAAATCAGAGAGGTATCCAGTTTGACTACTAAGAAGCTAGAGTTTTCCCCAAAAGAGGAGCCAATGATAAGAATGTTGCAAAATAAGACAACAAACCCACCTCCACTCTTCAAAGATATGGATAATAACACAACATCCAAGGTAATACTTCCTGTCTTGATTTATACAACAAAATCCAGTATGAAGATTTCCCAGATTTTACACCTCACAATACCCCCGAGGTGAGGGCTTAGATGATCAGGTCTTCTAGAACATCAAGCAGTCTTCGTTGTACATAGTAGCAACCAAGACATCCATCTTTCCATGTGTCAAACTCTTGGAGTGTATTATTCATCATGCCAATGCAAAGAAATGCCTGTTAAATAACAAATATGTAGAATGCATAGGTGTATTTTTTCCGACAGAGGTAAGCATATATTATAAACTCAAGGACACTGAGGTCAGGTTGAGCAAATATTTTCTTGTGGAATTATATGAACGCCATAATATAGGTCAATTTTTAGCATCCTAGTGGAGGGAGGATAAAATTTTTATAAATCGGGACTGTTATCCCCATTTTGTGGATAACTAAGGAGATGATGTCTCGAGGCCATAACTCTTTAACCGTGAGGAGTTATGTGACGTTCCACATACCACCATAAATGGAATGACATGTACTATCCATATAGAATTGTATTACCTTCAAATATATTAAAAATCATACCATTATACATGAAACAACCTTGGGTCCATTAACCAAACCTTTGTGCTACCAGACTTTCTCCAAAGGTTGACATCAATCTACAATATCACTCTCCAATGGTTGACTTCAATGACAACCAACAATACATACCAACTATCCATCAACCTAAGGCAACTATTTGACAATATCCCCCTTTGGCATTGATGGCAACACCAACATTCATGGCAACACTTAGTCATGATAACATTCATGCTTATACTCCTCATCAATGTTTCTATCTCTCCTGCTTTGACATCAATGGAAAAGGGTATCTCCCTTTGGGTCTGCTTCCCCTGACTGAACTCTCCTTGGGGATGCTCCCCCTGTCTACATACCTTTGAAATTTCTTTGTGTTTATAAACCTCTTGATTACTCTCTCTCCCTTCATATGAATAATATCTCCCCCTTTGACAAAGGGTATCACTCTGAATTCATATCGCTCATTCTTCCCTTGTGATAATTGCTCCCCTTGGAAACATGTCTCTATGCTCTCTATCCAAGCATTTACCTTTGCATCTGATAAATCTCTCCCCCTTTGTCCTATTTATGGTGCTTCCTCATGTACATCTAATACATATAAGATAAGCATTCAAAAGCATTCATTTTGGAGTAGAAATTACTCCTAGTCTCTGGCGAAGATACTCAAGGGATTCCCATGGAATCGGTTTTGTAAATATGTATGCCACTTGTTCTTTTGTTCCCACATATTCAACTCTGATGTTCTTCTCTGCAACCTATTCCCGTAGAAAGTGATACTTGATTGGAATGTGCTTCGTCTTGGAGTGCATCACCAGGTTGTTTGATATACTGATGATGCTTGTATTATCACAATAGATTGGAATGGGCTAATCATACGCAACCTGTATATCTATCAAAGTTTGTTTCATCCATAGAACCTGTGTACAACATGTTGCTACTGCAATATACTCTGCCTCGACTGTAGATAAAGATATTGATGATTGTTTCTTGTTTAGCCAAGATATTAAACACTCACCCAAGTAGAACGTTGCTCCACTGGTGCTTCGTTGGTCATCAATGCAACCTGCCCAATCTGCATCTGTGTAGGCAATAAGTGATATATCCTTTCCTTTTGGATACCATAATCCAAACTCTTCTGTTCCTTTGAGATATCTGAAAATCCTCTCACTGCTAATACATGTGATTCCTTTGGTGCTACTTGAAATCGTGCCACCTGTCCAACTGCCTGCATTACATCTGGTCTAGATGATGTCACATATAGTAAGCTACCAATCATTGACTTGTATTGCCTCTGGTCTGTAGACTTTGAATCATCATCTTTGCTCAACTTGCAACTGGTTTGCATAGGAGTGGTAACTGGTTTGCAATCTTCCATTCTGAACCTCTTTAGTATTTCTCTGATATACTTAGTTTGAGAAATAAAAATTCCTTGGTTTCTTTGACATATCTGAAGACCCAAAAATAAGGATAGTTCTCCAAGTAACGACATTTCAAATTCATTCTACATATCCTTTGCAAATTTCTGGCTTAACCTGTCATTAGTACTTCCAAAACAATATCATCAACATAAATTTCAATTAATAAAATATTACCTTGAGTTACCTTGATGTAGAGGTTGTTGTATGCGCTTCCTTTCAATACTTCGTAGGGAGTTTTGTCATTGTTGTTTCTGAGCATTAATCTATTTTGAATGTGAATTGATGTATGCACTGCATGTGTCCAAAAAATATCTATCAATTTGGAATCCATTAGCATTGTTCGAGCCATTTCCTGTGTAATTATCATCCATTATGATAATGTTCCTTTGTCTCTGAACCACTCTCTAAACCAATATATGAATCCATTCTCTCATCCACTGTCATATATATGTTCAAACCTGCTAAGTGTTCTTATGAATCCATCTCTGTCCATATTGTCCAAGACTCTACTTGCGCAACTGTCCATAATGCTGACCCATTTATCACTATAATATCATGAAGTCTTGATTAATCTATCAAACAATACTTCTGCTAACTGACTGCTTTGAATTTGTCTTCTCAAACTCTGCAAGATGCTCAAAGGATGGTTCTTTAGTCTATCACAACTATCGCATAGACTCCCCCTGTCTAATATTCATATTAATTGGGAGTCTCTAAGCCGGATGGCTCAGAACAATTCCTGCTATGATGTGTATTCATCATCATCTTCATTAGTAGATTCATCATCATCTTCATTGGTAGATTCATTATCTCTCTGAGCTCTGACTTCTTTCTTTTTGTCTGTGGATTCATCTTTCACTACAATGCCTGAAATTACAATTTCTTGAACCTGTTCCTTATTTACCTGTCCTTCCTTTAATTCAGTTATTTTCCAAACCTTTCTGTATCTGACATCTTTCTTTTTCTCTGTAGAATTTTCTTCATCTTGTTTTATTGCCAATCTTGCGATCTTTGGTACCTGGCCTTTGTTCACTTTTCCTTCTTGTTTTCTTATCCATACTTTCTTATATATGATATTAGTGTTCTCTTTCATGGAAGTATCAATCATGCTTCTACAATCACTGGCTATGTGTCCATAGTTATGACATTTGTAACACTCAATGTTACGTGCAGCCACATAGGCACTTCTTGCTTGAACATTTCTTTTATAATCCCTGCAATCTGCAACCTAATGTCCAAAATTAGTACAACAAAAACAATGACCATAAAAGAAATTTGCATACCTGGGAGTGAATGATCTTCTTTGTGGTGTAGTCCTTCTGAATTTTTTCCTTGACTGATCATGATCATGATTGAAGCTTCTTTGTGGCTTGAACATGGATGATCTTCTTGAAGATGTATCTTCAATAGTTTTCTTAGATTCTGGTTGACCATGATTCCTTCCTTTGAGTACTTCTACATAACTCTTCTATTTGCTTCATTCTTCTTTTCTATCAACCTAGAGGCTTCTCTTCATTCTCTATAACTGATGTGGATGTTTCTGTCTCTTCAATGTTCTTGTTGAGCTTGACGATTTTACTTCTCAATGTGACAACGTCTTCTTTAAGCTTCTCAACCTCTTCTTCTTTATTCATTATCCGAGACTTCATGACTTCTTCTGTGTTTTTCACTTCTTCAAGCTGAATTTTTAATGTGATTATTTCTTCTTCAAGTCTTTTCTCTTCTTGACCAAAATCTGCCTCAATCTGGTTTAGATCGTTAGTTATTTCCTTAAGATGATCTGTCAATATCTTCTCTCTCATTTCTGCTTCTTCCTTCTGTGCTGCTATGTTGGTTTCCAAACACTACTTTTGATATTCAAGATTTTCTTTGATCTTTTTGGCTTCTTCTAGCCAATTTCTTAAGTTCTCGATGACCTGTTGGGCTTCTTAAAAAATGTGAACACTTTCCTTTTGTTTCAACAATTCTTTCTTGAGTGAATTGTTTTCTTCTCTTAGTTCATCTAAAGAACTAATCAATTCTTCTTCATAATTTTCTTCCTTTTCAATTAGTTTTTATGTCTCATTTCCTTCATGGCATTCTATGTCAAGATGTCCATGTTTTTCACAATTAAAGAAAAACAACATACCTCTAGTGATTATGTACTCTTCATCTTCTGAATATGCTTGACATGGTGAACATAATTCTTCTTGATTTGTATCTGCATCTTCTTTGACATTTTCTGAATTTGTGATGGGTGAAGAATATATGCCATGTAACCTATCCCAAAGTTCTTTTGCGGATGAACTTTTATTCTATGGGTGAAGAATATATGTCATGTAACTTATCCCAAAGTTCTTTTGCTGAAGAATCCTTCACAGATGAAATCCATTGCTATTTTTTTATTCTTCTTCAATTCCTTGTTGGATGCAGTCTTTGCCCTTTTTGAACTATCATATCCTATAACAACTGATAGCCAAATATAATGTCCTTGTGCCTATAAAAATACTTTCGTCCTTATGCTCCACATCTCATACTTAAAACCATTCTGACCATTAAACATTGTTACTCCATTCTCAGAATAATCCATGATCTCCTTTCAGTGGTTAAATTGTTTCCTGAAGGAACCAACTCCGATACCAATTGTTGGATTACTGAGAGGGGGGTGAATCAATAATAGAGCAATTTAATCATTTTTCACCATAAAATGCAAGTGTTATATAAATGTAGCATTATCATCCAATAGTTGCAGAGTAAATAAACAATGAACAACTGAGCAATCACACACATACACAATACACTAGTTTTTTACGTGGAAACCCAAAGAGGGAGAAAACCACATAATGCTTTTTCTTATATGTCTTTAAGAATTACATTCATTGGAAGCACCAACTTCCTTTGTTTTCCAACTGCAACTAGAAGGAGGCTCCAACCCCCTAGTTTCTCAGCTTACAACCTGAAGGAAGCTCCAACTCCCCAATTCTCTGGCTATAACCAGAAGGAGGCTACAACCCCCTATGTTCTCCAGCTACAACCACCTGTCCTTGCCTCGCCCAACCACCCTGACCTAGAATTAGAGTGATGGAATCACTGTCACACTATCACTGTGAGATATATTGATGTAAACCTGTACCAATCAACCTGCGCCAAACAACCTATACCAATAACCTGAAACATGCATCAACCTGTACACCAACTTGTACTTCAACCTGTACCATGAACAAGTGCATCAACCATGCACCAAACTTGTACAAATAACATGTCACAACAACCTGTCCAAACAACCTATAACAACAACCTGTCTCATCAATATTACAACCAAATCAGATCTACTCACCAATATAAATCACCAAGACAACTCTCAAAGATATGCATCAACCAAGCATAACACAACAACTCATAATCATCACCAAGATCAATATGTGCTTCTAATAATATACCAATACAAGTATGCTACATCATCCATAAACCATGTGTCAAGAATAATACTAACAAGTGCCTCCAACCATGTACCAATCATGTATCAAATACTCATCAACTATGACTCATTAATATGTACCAACATCATCAACTATACACCTCATGTATGTGCCAACTCATCAACTATTTGTCTCAACCATGTACCCAACATGTACCTCAACAAAAATCCCACATCAATTTCATAATCCAAATATGATTTGTAACTTTGTTATAGACCTGGTGTATATGATCACATACCTGCAAACCTTCCTTAACTTTAACAACAAGAGACTAATATTTTCATCAAACTTTACTTTAGTCTCACATGACTAGTTTTGGATTAGTCAACAACCCTAACTTGAAATAATCATAACTATGTACCTATAATGAATAAAGATATAAAAATAGTACACAATGTTCGTCAGTGTGTTTAATTCAATTCCTCCAGGTGTCACTACTTGGAACCTCTCAGAAAATGAGTTATAGCAAAAATGACATACCTTGTTTAATTCTGGCTTATTCTAGAGAGCAAACTTGTAGAGCGTACCCCTCACAGAATATTTGTTGTATGGATATGAAAATTTTACACAGAATAATGTAGAATATACTCTAACCAACACATTTGGTCTTACTTAATTTGGATCTGTAATGAAGAAGTTATGACGTTTTTACCCGAAACACCTGTTTTATACTAGTTTCAGGACTAGCTACAAACCCTATTTTCCACAGAGTGTAACTCCAAAAATACAATGACCCACAAGCTGAAATATGTACCACAACTACTTGGATATGTTTTATCAATAGCCTATCAATTTCACGGTCTGAATCATTCTAGAAAAAAATTTATTGCGAAAATGGTGAGATGACCTGTAAAAAACATACCTTAGAAAGCATCATCAAAGGAATTTATCCTCCCTTGAATTTCGGCCTTCTTTACTTCACCTTGTCTCTGAAATTTGTCTTAGATATCCTTTGGTTACCTCAGTCACCTGTAGATATTGAATATTCTCAAGTGTGATTAAAATGAGAGAGCCTTGCCTCTTATTTATACTTTCATGTAGCTTACTCAAGGGGTTACCTTTTAACCATCTTAACCCACTTTCCTTATTTTAGGGTTAACCAACTTCTAACCACTTGTCCAATCAGTAATTTATCCATTAACTTTATTATTTAAATAATTTATTTTGTATCCACTTTGACTTATAATACACTCATCACTTCAGTTTACCTCAATGGGTTACCTTCTAACCATCTTAAACCACTTTCCTTATTTTAGGACTAACCCACTTCTAACCACTTGTCAACTTAGTAATTTTTCCATTGACTTTATTATTTAAATAATTTATTTTGTATTCACTTTGAATTATAGTACACTCATCACTTCACTTTATTCTTTACCTTCTAAAAATATCTTAAACCACTTTGACCTTTTGGGGCTTCTAGATGACTCATGAGGGTTCTCCAACTTCACATGGCCATAAATCTCTAACCGTGAGGAGTTATGTGACATTCCACATACCACTGGAAATGGAATGACATGTAATATCTATATAGAATAGTATTGCCTTCAAATATATCAAAAATCATACCATTATCCATCAAACAAACTTGGGTCCATTACCCAAACCTGGGTTCTCCAACTTCTCATGGCCATAACTCTCTAACCGTGAGGAGTTATGTGACATTCTACATACCACCGGAAATGGAATGACATGTACTATCCATATAGAATATTCTTACTTTCAAATATATTAAAAATCATACCATTATACATGAAAAAACCTTGGGTCCATTACCCAAACCTTTGTGCTACCGGACTTTCTCCAAAGGTTGACATCAATCACTAAGGGTTGACATAAATCTACAATATCCCTCTCTGATGGTTGACATCAATGACAACCAACAATCCATACCAATTATCCATCAACCTAAGCCAACTATTTGACAACTTAGACATTATGCCTTTTTCCCTGCTTCACCATGGTGGTTGACATTGTTCCCTAGTAAGTGGTCTTCTTTAGGAATGGGTTTTCTTATGGGAAATCCCTTAATGAGCCATCGTACCATACCTGACCATACTTACCATTTTCAATCATTAGTCCCCTTCATTTCCTTATTTCTTGGGGTTTTAGGGTGTATTGACCCAAGAAGGAGTTTTCCCTCATTCTATTTGAAGAAAGGGCTAAAGGCCCAGAGGGGTTGGTGTTGGGTAAAATATAAAATCCATATATGAACCTTCGAGATGCTTCGCCCATGGATCACCCAAGAAAGCAATAAAACACTTATATTTGAATAAAAGGGGATCCATAATATAATAAATAAATGATTGAAAGGTAGATTGAAGGGTAAGAGGTCTCATCCTTGTCATCATCTGGTCACCAAACCAGGGCAGTGACTCTCAGTTGCATGGTTGAGAGAAAGGGGTCTCATCACGAGCCGACCTTCTCATCTCCATTAGGTGTTTGTGTGTGAAATTTCCACCACCTGGTCACCACACCAGGGAAGTGACCTTCAATATCTCCTTATTCTATTACGAAAGAAAATATAAAGAAAGAAAGATAAAAGGAAAATGACGGGCTTGGAAAAAGTGCATTGCGGACGAAGGTACCACACACCCTCTACAAAGGCACCCATGAATGAAACATTATGACCCCTAGTATGTCATGAGCCCTATGCCCATTGAGTCTTGACCCCATCCACCTCATATACTTTACATGGCTTAGAGAGAGACCTCTTGGAGGCTCTCCTTGACCCAGGGAAAGATCTACCTAATACTATATTTCATCAACCCTCCCATACTTAAGCTTGACAAGTCACATAGTGTCTTTGAGCTGTTAATTGTTTGATATAGTAATCTTTGATGCAAATGCTTAGATAGATTATCTATTGATTGGATCCACTTATCATGATATTATGACTTGAGATCCTTGTAGGGCGTGTTCATTTGTCTTTGTAGGACCTAGCTGGTGGACAGTTTTGGGAGAACAAGCCTAGCTTGGGCTTCCATGGGGATACAAGCCCATGATTTGGATGCTAGGGGCCCACATGCTAGATGAGAGAGATATGACTTGGACAACCTTGATGATGACTTGGACGACCTTTCCCACCCATTGCTTGCCAAACAATTTTCCCAGGAGGGGAAAAACGTCCCACTTTTGAGCATGACGTCATGATATTGGGGGCTAGGGGTTGGTGGTGAGGTGCCACTCATTTTCACTTGGAATTTTTGAGGAGAATAGGGTCTTCACCATGATGAGATCACCTATATGCTTGACACATGGCCTTGGGAGGCCCTTCCTCATGCTTTACACATGCTTCTGGAACACCAATGACATCCTCAAAGTTGAAAAATGTCCCCTAAAGGGGTGACATCATCCTAGATTAGGGTTTAATTTGTGAAAAATATTAAATTTTATGTGAATTGTTTAATATTATTGTGTTAAGGGGGAAATATTCGTGTTTTTGACCCCTAATCTTGTGTTTTACGCCTTATTTTGTGGACAAGATATGTTAGCTAATTTTTGTATAAATAGAGATCATAAGATCTCATTTGAAAAAAAAATATCCTCTTGTGAGAGGCTTTGGTATGAAATTTTTGGCCTCCTTAGATCTTTAGCTATTGTGCACTTGTGTATGGCTATGGTTGTGAATGCTTAATGGAAGAAGTGATGCGCTAACCTTGGAAGGTTATTTTCTAGCTCTTGTGGTGGATTGTCTTAGCATCTGTCTTGATCTCGGTATGGTTTTTACTCTCTTGCTATCATTTTATTCAAGTCGAGTATTGTTTTTGTTAGGATCTAGGTGGGAAGTATAAGGGAATACACCCCCACCATAGTCTTCACCATTTTATTGCTTCATCTAATTGATTAAGGGTTTGCTAAGAGAAGTATAAGGACATACACCCTCTTAGCTTAAACCCTAGATTAGAGAAAATTGCCTTGGGGATTAAAAGGGATTACACCCCCAAGGAGGTAGCTTCTCTAATATCCTTGTGACTCCATTAACCCAATAGCAAAGGCCCTAGTCATTGATTTGTTGCATTGGAGAAATAAAATATTGCATTGGGAAACGTGAATTTCAGTGATTTTTACTTCTTGCAAAGTGGATTGTTTTCCTTGTGCCTTGGGAACCTCACAACCACTAGGGTGTCCTCATATAAGGGCTACTTGTTGATTATGTTAAAAATTTCATCTTCAACCATTAGGGCTGCAGAAACCCTAACATACTTGCTTTAATAACTCTCTTATCGACCATTGGGTTTTGCTCAAAGTTTTCACATTTACTCTCCTTGTCCTGGTGCACTTTTTGGATAAGTTTGAGGGGATTCAAGTGGATGATTTTATTGCTGTAATAAATTGAATTTTACAGACATAATGCTGATATAATTTACTGTAGACAAGTGTTTACAACAACCTTATATTTTATGCTAAGAGTATTGGTTTTTCATCTTGAGTTTAGCTAGTCAATTGCTAGTCTTTCTCTTGCATTTTCTACTTGATCTCTAGCATTTATTGAGCAGATTATAGTATGTTTTTCTTGCTGATATATACTTCCATATATTGCTGCAAATTACAGACAACAATATTAACTTGTTGATCCAACTAACATATACTATTGCAAGGTGTGTTTTCTTGTGTCTCGGGCAAGTACAATCATCTGAAAAAGCACCATACTTGTGGGGCAACCATTACTTTACTTAAAAGGAATCTCTCACTATCCTTCATTCCATTTAGAATTTACATATGGGGGATTCATTTCCACTTTCCTCCATCTCCATATCAATCCCGGGTCACCGAGATCGCCTCCCTAGAGTGACCTAGTCACCCTTCAATTGTGACACCTACATCGAGGTGACATTAGGTGTAGGATTCCCAAGTTGTAGAACTTGTTCTATGGTTGGGTTGGGATTTGACCAACCTAAAACTTGTGCCATAACATTTTGGCGCCATTGCTGGGGAATATTTTGAATCTTCTACGTACCCTAACGACACTTTGGTAAGCTATCCCAAATCATTTCCCTTAGCTTTCCTGGTGACTCCACCCGAGGGATGTTCCCTTTCCACCCTTCTTGATGAGATCACCTTGAAGCTCATCTGGCGACTCCACCTTCCCAGAATCCTTCTTTCCAAAAACGTTTTCCATAAATCCCTTCCCCTTGCTCCAATGGATTTCCCTTGGGCAAGAGACCTCTACAAACCCCTCAATATGGCCAATATCCAAGGTTACCCTAACCAGATGCCAACATATGTCAACAAGTGGTTGCCAAAGTTCCTAGGAAACAATGTGATAACTACCAAAGACCACATTTATGTCATGGACCAAGACATGGACAATGTAGGTATTTATCATGAAGATGTGGCCATGAAAACTTTCGCTTCATCACTGACTGAAGAAGCTCTTGATTGGTTCAAAGGGATCCCTGATAATCAGATCACGAGCTATGATGCATTTTCTGCTTTATTTAAAGGTATATGGTTAAGAAAATTACATGGTGGGGCACTTGCAACTCAACTCAACCAAATGAAGAAAAAAAGAGAATGAAATGGTAAGGGAATTCATTTCAAGATTTGACAAGTTGTACAATCAAATTCCAACATATTACCATCCTTCAACATCATCAATTCATCTCCTTTACATGAATGCCTTTGAAGGGAAGTTTTGATACATTCTCAGAGATAAAAATCCCATGTCATCGGTAGAGGCTAAAGATTTCAGTATCGACATTGAAGAGAATCTCCTTGATTCGAAAATAGAACCTTTTCAGTATCCCCGCAATAAGAAAAAATCAAGGACAAAGGTTTCCAACAACATTGTTCATGATCCGATTGCTCTCCTGATTCAGAAAATAGACCAGATGAACACTTAGTTTGTCCAAGTGAAGGATCAACTTATGAACCCTATGACTACAGTGGAAATAAATCAATCTGCTCCCAGACCTCAGTTTGCTAAACATGAGAAATATGCCACTGGTTGGAAACCAAGACCTCAACAAGAGACAAAGGCCCTAGATATTTTGAAACCTTTTGGGCCAGTTGATATAGAATCTTGGTGTCTCCCATGCTAAGAACTCCACAGGGAATATGAATTCCCCTGAAAAGACAAATATTATCCCAACGATATAAACTTCATGATTTTCAACCTCAACGATGAACATGTTACTCAAGAACAGATCAATGAAGCCAGAAGAATAGGAGAAAGAGAGGGGAGAATGCCGGCCTTGAGTAAACTAACAGATGATCAGAAGAAGAAATTAAGGAGGAGGGAAATTCTAGTCTACAGAAGGAAAAATTCTTCACCCCCTCCGTCACAACCTAATACTCCTCTTCCACCAGCAGAAAAGGTGGCTCCGCTACCACCATCGTCGGTATGTGAGTTTCTTCCTAAGCCAACTCTTGTAGATGACATTCAGTTGAATATATATGTTGCGAACATGTTTGGAAAAATCAATATGACAGTCCCAATGACAGAGATGTGTAAGATCCATTATGTGAAAAAATAAATTTTGAAAATATTACAGGTACCAACCGAGAAGGAGGATCCTCCCATCATGTTAAAGCGAAAGCCATTCATGCCTACATGCTTGAGTCAGGGGCCTCAACAAATTTCATATATTTGAAGGTAATGAAACAACTTGGCTTGAAGACAACCCGACCTTATGGCAATGTTTGTGGTATTGATTCAAGAAGAGTTAAGGTCTTGGGAGGATGTGATGATGTTGAGGTTTTCTTTATTGACTTTCCACATATCAACATTCTCATGGACATAGTAGTGATCGACGTTCCAAAAACTTGGGGGATGATTTTATCTAGGAGCTAGTCTACTGCTCTTGGGGGATTCCTTAGCATGCATCTCACCCATGCACACATTCTTATGGGGGATGGGACTTTTCAGATACTATACAATCGAGAGAAATATGAAAGACACATGATGGATCCTAATGGTCCTGATTATGCCAACAAATGTGATTATGATGTACTCCCACATACCATTGAGCATGATCCATCCAAGATACCTTTAATGCAGGAAGACTCCATAAACACACTTCTTCCATGGACAGATCAATACAAAGACAAAATTTCAAAATACCATGGGAAGGAGCGAAGATCTATCCAAATTTTGAAGAAGGAAGATAAGAAACATGAAGAAATCATCAAAGATACAATCCACTTAAAGCCTCCATACGATGAGAATACACCTTGCATCGATTTCAGTGAAGGAAGTCTTGTGATCATGTGGGACAAAAGAAAGGGAAAACCCAGATATGAACATAAATATAACAATTCATGGTTTGGCCCTTACATCATCAAGAAGAAGTCTGACAAACAAAGGTACTATCTGACAGCATTAGACGGGAGAAAGATGCCACTACCAATAAATGGGTCTCTTCTCCATCCTCATATCCAGGTCACATGACTTCTTCAGGGCCCGTGCCCCAAGTAACTAGATAAGTCATTTTGATTCCACGCATTTGCATCTTGATTGATCATACTAGTTTAGTTGCATTTCATTTTCATTTTACTCTACTTGCATATTGATTTCATGCTTAGCTTAGAATTTACTCAAAAAATGTCAAAATTTTATTTTCTAGCTTAGTTGATTTGGATTATGATCATATGAGAACAAGTATGAGTAGGCCATCCTGCACTTGACAATTTGATGTTTACTTGCAGGCACAGGTCTACCAATAGATGCTGCGGTTCTCATGCACTATACAACGAGCACATGTCCCCAAGTAGGATCTAGATGTTTTCCCCATTTTGTGGATAACTAAGTAGATGATGTCTCGAGGCCCTCAAGTTGCAAATATGGAGTGTCAAGAGACTACATGACCAACAATACCCTTTGCACATATGGAAAACCCACTTAGCACCACATATGGTCACGGGTTTACCAATGGCATCCACCACACCAGTTGGCTTCTGGAAGGTAGTGGGACTTGCTCCATGAGGTACAAGTCAGTATTATGGTGAACATCATTTCAATATTTAAGCCATTTGATTATTTTGTATCTTAGATTGCTCTAGATTTCATGATATGTGCTTGGACATTATGTATTTTTCCCTGCTTCACCTTTGTGGTTGACATTGTTCCCTAGTAAGTGGTCTTCTTTGGGAATGGGTTTGCTTCTGGGAAATCCCATAATGATCCATCGTATCGTTCCCGACCATACTTACTATTTTCCATGATTATTCCCCTCCATTTCCTTATCTCTTGGGGTTTTAGGGTGTATTGACCCAAGAAGGGGTTGTCCCTCATTCTATGGGAAGAAGGGGATAAAGGCCCAGAGGGGTTGGTGTTGGGTAAAAGATAAAAGCCATATATGAACCTTCTAGATGATTTGCCCAAAGATCACCCAAGAAAGCAATAAAACACTTATCTTTGAATAAAATGGGACCCAGAATATAATAAATAAATGCTTGAAATGTATATTGAAGGATAGGAGGTCTCATTGCGAGCTGACCTATCACGTCGATGAATATCTAGTGGTATGAAATTGTCATCATCTGGTCACCAAACCAGGGCACTGACTCTCAATTGCATGGTTGAGAGAAAGGGGGTCTCATCACGAGCCAACCTTCTCATCTCCATTAGGTGTTTGTGGGTGACATTGCCACCACCTGGTAACCACACCATGGAATTTACCTTCAATATCTCCTTAGGCTATTATGAAAGAAAATATAAATAAAGAAAGATAAAAGACAAATGATGGGCTTGGAAAAAGTGCATTGTGGACGAAGGTACCACACACCCTCTACAAAGGCACCCATGAATGAGACATTATGACCCCTAGTATGTCATGATCCCTATTCCCATTGAGTCTTGACCCCATCCACCTCATAAACCTTACATGTATTAGAGAGGGACCTCTTGGAGGCTCTCCTTGACCTAGGGAAAGATCCACCCAATACGACACCTCGTCAACCCTCCCATACTTAAGCTTGACAAGTCGCACATTGTCTTTGAGATATTAATTGTTTGATATAGTAATCTTTGATGCACATTCTTAGATGTCTTATTTATTGATTGGATCCACTGATCATTATGTTATGACTTGATATCCTTGGAGGGCGTGTTCATATGTCTTTGTAGGACCTAGTTGGTGGACAATTTTGGGAGAACAAGCATAGCTTGGGCTTCCACGGGGCTACAAGCCCATGGTTTGGATGCTAGGGACCCGCATGCTATATGAGAGAGAGATGACTTGGATGACCTATCCCACCCATTTCTTTCCAAACAATTTTACCAGGAGGGGAAAAACATCCCACTTTTGAGTATGACATCATGATATTGGGGGCTAGGGCTTGGTAGTGAGGTGCCACTCATTTGCACTCAGAAATTTTGAGGAGAATAGAGTCTTCACCATGATGCTTGACACATGGCCTTGGGAGGCCCTTCCATACTTCTCCAACACCAACAACCTCCTCAAAGTGGCAAAACGTCCCCTAAAGGGGTGACGTCATCTTAGATTAGGGTTTAATTTGTGCAAAAGATGAAATTTTAAGTGAATTGTTTAATATTATTGTGTTAAGGGGGGAAGATTAGGGTTGTTGACCCCTAATCTTGTGTTTTACTCCTTCTTTTGTAGACAAGCTATGTTAGCTAATTTTTGTATAAATAGAGATCATAAGGTCTCATTTGAAACACAACTCTCCTCTTGTGAGAGACTTTGGTCTGAAATTTTCTGCCTCATTAGATCTTTTAGATATTTTGCACTTGTGTATGGCTATGGTTTTGAATGGTTAATGGAAGAATTGATGCGCTAGCCTTGGAAGGTTATTTTATAGCTCTTGTGGTGGATTGTCTTAGCATCTCTCTTGATCTTGGTATGGTTTTTACTCTCTTGCTATCAATTTATTCAAGTCAAGTATTGTTTATGCTAGGAGCTAGGTGAGAAGTATAAGGGAATACACCCCCACCATAGTCTTCACCATTTTATTGCTTCATCTCATTTATTAGGGGTTTGCTAAGAGAAGTATAAGGGCATACACCCTAGCTTAGAGAAAATTTCCTTGGGGAGTAAAAGGGCTTACACCCCCAAGGAGGTAGCTTCTCTAATCTCCTTGTGACTCCATTAACCCAATAGTAAAGGCACTATTCATTATTTTGTTGCTTTGGAGAAATAAAATATTGCATTGGGAAACACGAATTTCGATCATTTTTGCTTCTTGCAACATTGATTGTTTTCCATGTTCCTTGGGAACCTCAAAGCCACTAGGGCGTCCTCATATAAGGGCTAATTTTTTCTTCTGTTACAAATTTTCATGTTTAGCCATTAGGGCTGCATAAACCCTAACATACTTTCTTTAATAACTCTCTTATCAACCATTGGTTTTTGCTCAAAGTTTGCACATTTACTCTCCTTGTCTTAGTACACTTTTGGAAAAGTTTGAGGGGATTCAAGTGGCTGATTTTCTTTCTGTAATACATTGTATGTTACAACCATAAGAATGATATAATTTTCTGCAGACAAGTGTTTACAACAACCTTATCTTTTATGCTAAGAGTATTGGTTTTTCATCTTGAGTTTAGCTACTCAATTACTAGTCTTTCTCTTGCATTTTATACTTGATATTTAACATTTATTGAGAATCTTATAGTATCTTTTTCTTGCTGATATATACTTCCATATATTACTGCAAATCAGGGACAACAATATTAACATGATGAACCAACTAACATATACTGTTGCAAGGTGTGTTTTCTTGTGTCTCGAGCAGGTACAATCATCCGAAAAAGCACCATACCTGTGGGGAAGCCATTACTTGACTTACAAGGCATCTCTCCCTATCCTTCATTCCATTTATAATTGACCTATAGGGGCTTCATTTCCACTTCCTTCCATCTCCATCTCAAATCTCCTAGGGTCACCGAGATCGCCTCCCTAGAGTAACCTATTCACCCTTGAAGTGTGAGACCTACATCGAGGTGACATTAGGTGTAGGATTCCTAGGTTGTAGAACTTGTTTTGTGTTTGGGTTGAGATTTTACCAACCTAAAAATTGTACCATAACAGGGCCTCAGGGTGGTATAACACAACGAACCTCCCAGAACCCTACATTTTTTTGATGTCCTTGATCTGTCATTTATATAGGGAAAAGGATTATTCCAGGTTCTTCGAAGTTTGGATTCCTTTGGCTCATACAGTTTCCACATCTGGAAGCATTTTTATCTAGGGAGATTTTATCTCAAGACAATTGAACACTAGGATGGAAGAAGCGTAGAACCCAAAACCTGGAGAAACCCCTACATTCTACATGGAATCTTATCTCCTGGATGCGATATGCATTAGGAATATTTTCCCTAGTCTGAGCCTAAGATGGCATATTTCAGAAGTGCCTGTACATATTTACTTTAACATTCTATGGGAGAACATGTACAAGGTATCAATTAATTTAATTTGTGATGGCTTCATAGCTCGATTATATTATTTAATTTTTAAACAAGACTTCCCAAGACTCTTCGAAGCAGCTAGGAAAGTAATATCCAAGATTGGGCACTGGTACTTAGAGGAAAGAAACACATATATTAGAGTTTTTGGAGCCATCATAGCACCATACTTATTACCATCCCATGTACCCGACAAGCTGGTGTTAGGAGAAATCTGCTACCAGACCATACTGCAAGGGTTCAATGCATCTCTGGTAAAGGAAGAAAAGAGAATATTTATTCCCTATGGGTTTTATCTGGGCTACCATTTTGTGAAGGATACTACACATGCCAGGGAATAATCTCAAAGTTAGACAGAGTACAGGTTCACCACCGAGTGATAGAGGGAACAAGACCCTATGGTGCTAGTAACTGAGCATGCCAGTCAAGTGGTGTCACATTGGCCGTACCCACATGAGGATTTTGAAAATGAAATGTTCACAGAGAATGCCACAAACTGGGATGAAGTTTTGCAGAGGAAAGAGAAACCATACCTGGTCAGGTTTATGGCCCTATTTGGAAATGGACAATTAGACTTTCTAGAGCAGACAATATGGGCAATAGAAACGACACAAGCTCAACAAGAAGGTTTAGAATAGATTGTGGAAATATCGGAGGCATAAATGATCTTAGAGGAAGCTGAAAGGATGATGCAGTTGCAGAGGGAAACTGTCATAGTGCCAAAATTTGCATCCATGTTAATAAATCCAATCACCCTAGGAGGAGAACAAGAGAAGTCAAACCTTGAGAACACCTCAATGGAGGAATATACTCCACAACAGACTTCAGGGAGAACACCGATAGAAGGACCATGAGCTGAGCTAATGGTTTTTTCGGGTGTTGTAGGACAATTAGCTCATGTCATTGCCGATTTGATCACAATATATAATGACATGGAGGAGGTGAATGCTTCAATACCTATTGTGAATGAATAATTAACAAAGGTGTAGATACGACATCCCCATGACCAAAATATTTAGATCAAGGAAACCCAGATGTTCAATATTCATCAAGAGGTCACACCACCAAAATAGACAAAAATGTTTGGCCCACAGGTAATAAATAACTTGAGGAAATCAATTTGGGATCTACTGCATATTCTGCATTATCAGGGTCATTAATCCCATCTAGAAACCCAACTGTAGAGATAATGGGAAATGCCCCAAGCACAAAGCAAATCAGAGATTCATCTGTCAGGACAAAGGTGGGTCAACAAGAGCTACTGGAAAGTATCAAACGACTCAAGAACAAGTTGAATGAACCAATCATGAGAAGCCTGGAGTCAATAAAGGAAAAGAAACATTACTTGAACATTTTCATACACTAGGAATTTTAGGAAATGCCTTCTCATGGGGGGACCAACCAATCCGAGAGATGATGGATGAAGTAGCCGATGTTTAAGACATTTCTTATGAAAGGAAAAGACAATTGGTTGTGAAAAGAACTTGGAAAAAGAGAAGAATCACTTTGGACAGTGCGATAATGATCACCATGGAAGAAACCCCGCTGGATGTAGGGAAATCTAGGGTAAGTGAGTTATTAGGGGCAAGTATGGCTATATCTAGTGCCACCATAGATCGAGAAAGAAATGATGAATGAGAAGCTGATTCTATGAGAGCATAGTTGGTGTATCTTAGACATCATGTGGAATACTATCAGGACACTACCCAGGCGGTTAGGTTCATGAGAATTGAATTTGAAGAGATTTATACTCAGTTTAGATCAGATAGGGAGGTTTTTATGACTATAATCATAAGTTACCAAGAGAAAACTTTGCTCGGCCTCGTAGCATATAAATAAATGATGAGATGGTTGGAGAAGGATCATCAAGTACTGGCACATATCGATTATATCAGAGAGATCCAAAAGGGTCGAGGGGAAGAGGAACATGTCATTAGAACGCTTGTAGAAAAGAGTTTAGTCAGGATTAGGGTAGTTGCAGATTATTGGGTATAATTAGTAATTAAACCACAAAAAAAAATGTAGGAGAGATGGGAGGAATGTCTCAGAAATTGGAACAACATAAACTAGAGGATGTTAGACCTTCATCTCCTAGAATTCAACGCTCCTGGTGATTTTGTCGATTTGCATGTTATACTCCAATGGTGGAGAGCTCGATGAAAAATTTGGAGCAAAGATTTGGGAGATATGAGTGCTTGAAAAGGGACAAGTGAAGAGACTCGACGACAGAATGATAGGAGCAACATGGGACCTACAACAAGTAAGCTTCGAAATAGAGAAATTCATAAACCGGGTCATGGAAATGAAGTTTAAGCTCAACATTCTGATGGATAAATATTGATTTCTGTACCTGCATACCTATGATATATATTCTCCTAGTGGTCTGATTATGATAGGGAAAATCCTATGAGATAACTGGAGCTCACTGATGGTGTTCGTGTGAACCTAAACCACTTTATATTTCTATTTTCTTTAGTTAAATTGAGGTTGTTGCTATTTTTTTCATGTGGTTTTCGTATAAATAAAGAGGTCGAACTCATTTTGAAAGGTCATCGATTTTTATAATAAGTGAAAGAATCAAACAAATAATTATTTTGGAAGTCTAATTCATAAGCTCCTTTAGAGTCTAAGACAATTTTTTTCCAAAGCTTGTGGAGTAACATAATTTGTGGATTGTTCTGCTTTGTTGTTGTCTGCTACAAGCAATTTAGTAAGACAATAATTGTATTTAGTTATCTTGAAATGTTGCAACCATTGAATATCCATTGGCATGAATAGGATGGTGTTATGAAATTTGTGTTATACAATAACTAGAATTATTTCTAGTTATTTGTCATTTATGCAAATGCATTCCTTTTCTTAGATGATGTTTGTTGCTTAATCAATAAGGAAATACTATTGTTTGATATTGGTTGAAGAGCAGTTTCATCTACATGTTGTTGGTAAAAGGTTATCCTAAACCCAACCTTCTTAAGATTTCAATTATTGAACACTTAATAAATGAACTTATAAAGAAACAAAAAAAAGTCTATAAGACCCATTCGATAACACAATAAATGCCATTGAAACTTGCCTGATAATCCATCCAAAGAATCACGTCATTCCAAACAAGGAAGAGTCTAATTGGGCCTCGTCTCTGGGCATGATTCCTGCTGTTGAGTTAAAGGGATTTTTTACCCCTCAACATGACCACAGGGGAAATCCAATAATTTTTTCAAAGCTTAGTGCTTGTTGTCACCTCAACAATAGTTTCACCATTCAAACTTGGAAAGGCCAATTTTTGGTTAAGGCTCTCATACACTAAGTTATGCAATGAAGTTTAAAGGTAAAATAATGTGATTTTTTTTAAAGTATTGAGATTAAAACATGGGATAATAGATAAAGAAGGCTAGGCCAACGAGAGAGGAAGGCATAAAACACTTGGAAACCCTCCCCAATGGGAAACTTTATCCCTAACTACATGACATAAAATTAGGTTTTAAATGGAAGAGGCAAAACATGTAAAGATTCATAGATATCTTAAATATTAAAGAGAAAGTTAATACCAATTGTGGGGAACACGATTACTCTCCTCCCAAGTAAACCTCTCAACCGACATATGGCACTCGAGCACACAATCACTAAGTATATACCAAATTAACCTCTTAGAAATCAATAATTCTTTCTCATTGCTCTCATGAATCAACCATTTCCTTACTCGTGATGCCCACACATCAATAGATCTCTTAGCCAACCACTCAATGGTTTCTTGGAATTCCCATGCAACAAATCTCACATAAAAATCTCATACAACAATCAATTTTAACAACAACATGATAACAAATCTAACCATTCTCACACATACAACTACCCCATTCCATCAACTTATCTCTACCAAAATTTTCCCAAAATACAATCCATAGTATGTGCAAAATCTCCTATAAAATTCCTCTTTGTCTCCCTTAAACAACTCCAAATAGCAAAAATTATTATTTTGTCTTCACTCTAACATGCCAAGTTCCATCCCCTTTACATGTATCATGACAAACACCCTTACATGTTCACTCTAATTATGCCAAGTTCCACCCCTTTACATGTATCATGAAAAACATCCTTACATGCATTTTTCCAAGTATCCCATACATGCATCTAATTAACCCTTGCTTAAAATTTAATTAATTCACACCTAAATTTAATATTCCACATTTAATAATTAGTCTATTATATAATTAGTCCATTTAAATGCACTTGCATTACTTATTTTGTACAATTAAACAACCAAAATGCTCTTTCAAATATACTAATAGTAGCATGCAAGTGAGGGCATACATTTGTAGCTATCATGTGTAGAACCACACATGCACTATAAAGGAAATAGTCAAAGAAGCCTAATTTGATACTTTCTTTTTGTAATGCAAGATGGTAATGCAAAACATAGATTGAAGTCAATCATGACCCAACCAACACTCACATAATAATAACACAAGCAATTAATCATGCATACTCCATTGTTACAAGAAGCCAACATACAAAATGCACCAACTACCCTTTATCCGTTCTTCACAACTAACAACCACCAACTAACCACTCACGATGCTCAATTCATTCCACTCACCATGGGATACATCCCACTTGAATATTCATATATCAATAGACATGGAATGGACATAATTGACTCATCCCACTTGAGAATGCAATGGGCATCAAAATTCATCATAACAATCCCAAGAAAGTGCAAGTAAAACTCTATCCATATTATGGTACTTTTATTAAGATCCTTCGTGGGTTAGATATCCCATAAGATATATCACTAAATTGACCCTAAAGGCCCATGGAGAAACTATCCTGTCAAGGTCTCACTCACATCAAAACAACAAGACATTAAGTCATAACATGTATTCAAATCATAACTCACATGTATCAAATCATTGTCACTACATGAATAATATCCAACTACCATACACCACATATATCCATTACAACTAGCCTCAAAAAAATGTATCATCATATAGTATACCATTCAAAACATGAACATCGTATGGTCACCATAATCATATCTTACTCATAGTCAACTTTAGTGCAACTGTGAAATCATACATGTGATATACATTAGGATTCACATACAATTCTTTGTGGCAATGTGCATCAGTGACCCCGCGGAATCATAATCATGGTACATTTATTCATAAACTAATTAAAACATCATGTCCTACCCATATCTCATATCATATATGTCTATGTAAAATGACAACTAAAATATGTCTATATACAATTAATCATTCATAATTATAGGTGACTTTAATACCACAACAAAAGATAAATCTCATAGTTATTAGAATATTAGAATCAGTTCATATAAGTCCTAAGTGAACAAGGAAAAACAATGGGGCATTACAAATGACAATTATGGAGCATTAAACACAATATCAATGCTTTCCCTAGTTTCATGAGTCCCATCCTTACTATTTTTTATTGGGTGTTTTTTTTTTTTTTTATAGAGGACACGTTGCCACTGGAGGGAAGGACATGGTGGAACAAACTCAAAAAATAGAAAATATTCAAGTTGGGTCACCCAAATTGAATATTTTTAGCAACATTAAAGAGTATCGACCATAGAGGGAGACAAAAACAAAAATAATAGGTAAGATTCTAGGTGATGGAGGAGCCGATTGGCGAAAGAATGAAGACACTTAGCCAAATCAAAAGAAAATATCAAATGGTGCATAAATAAGGAACTGAAAGTTGGCTAACCGTTTCTTTGTTTTGAATGTACCTTCTGACCTTTTGATGTATCAATATAAATGTAAAGTCTTGGCATATTAATGGGTTGATTTCCCTGTTGGTCCTTTTTATTCTTCATGTATGTTGATCACATGTTGATTAGTAGGTTGTTATCTAAGTTCTTAATTATGTTCCCGTTGTGGCCTCATGATTGAAGAATCATTATGTATTGATGTATTGGCTTATTTTGGAAATGAATGGAATGAGAACCCCCTTTAAATTTTTGGTTGTTGTATGGTGATGATGTATTTTACTATTGCACATTATCTACGATGCTAGATAAAAATAATGTAATTGCATATCTATTGTGTTTGTAGGTTAGGAAGATGGTTCTTGTTATGATAATGTGTAATATTTGAATATATATAGAATGGTTGTTATCTAAGGGATATATACTTGCGTAATACTTAATGTTGAAGTATTAGTATCAAGATGAGTGTTGGTTGTGGTAGTCAAACTATATGAGCCTTGTACAAATTTAAGTCTCAACACAATACTTTGGGTGAGGTCTTCTCCTTCATGGGAATTGAAAATTCTAGCACTTAGACTACAATGGATCCCCTTTATTGGACATCGACATGAACCCTAGTCTATAATTGAGCCAATAAATGGTTTTGTTGCCAAGACTCTTCATGATGCATATGGCATTCTAACAGTGTCACTGACAAGTTGAATTAGATCTAGGTGGAATATTGGTGGTTCTGGAAGATCGACCTCTTTGAAAATCAATACATTACAGTTCACCAATCACATTGGTTGCATGAAAACCATGACACTTTATGAGGTATGTTGGGTAGAATTTCCAGTGGTGTTGTTTGAATGGTTAAGTAGTTTGGGAGAACATACACGGTTTGCTTGGAAGATGAGTAAAGAGATCTAGTGGAATGTTTAAAATAGTGTAGCTTTGCAGAGGTTTGACGTAAAGTTACATGAACCATTTGTTTTTGGGTTAAGATTAATATAGAAGGTTATATTATTGAGTTTACAGTGGAATTGAACTAGTCTTTTTCACGAGCGGAAGAATAATTCAAGAAAGGAGAAGAATTATTCAAGAAAGGAGCTTGAGGAAGGTATCATGGAGGATATGCGAGCTTATGAGAGAGTGGAGTGGGATTTAAAGAAAGGTCTAGTATATGAAAAGTGGTGTGAAAACAAGAAGAGTAAGTCAGGTGGTGGTTGAGAAAACATGGATTAGTAATGGAAGGAAGCTCAAGAAGGAGAATGGAAGAAAGATAAATGTCCAAGGAAGTGAGGGACATGGCATGGTGTTGGCACAGGGGCAAACCCAGGGTTCAACACTTCAACAACGCACCAACAAAACCCTAACTACCAGCCCTTTTGGCAACACCTGCGAAGCAGGCAAAGTCTCACTCGAGGTAGAGGCAGGGGGGGTTACAGGACTCAGGTGTCCGTAACCAAGATGGGACACAGATCTGTGATTAAAACACTTCACAGAGTACTTAGGAACAACATCCATTAATATATTATCCTTATTCACTTCGTAGATCAACCCGAAGTACAGTTCGACGCAGTAATATTAAAGATTAAGCACTCTAACTATCTAGCACATAGCATTGAATTAGATCTAGAATTCACCAATAAATCACTAAGCATCCATAGATCTATCTAATATTCATAACATTCAATGCACTAAACATATTCAAAGAATAAACATCATCGCACAAAGCAACTCATCAACACAAGATTTACGTGGTTCACCCCAGTGTGGGGCTATGTCCACCAACTGCTTCTTCTTTTATTATTCTAATTCAATCTCTTACATTCATCTGCTCCTATGCACTAAGCCAGAGAGCCAAGATTCGCACTGGACAGGTGATCTACACACTAAGCACCAGATCCACCTTCCCAAAATCAAGTCAAGGCACATAGCCAACTCCTCTATTACCCACAAATCCTTACATACACAGTCTATTGCACGAATCAACTCAGAGCCACTTACACTTGTCTTGTCTCTTACACTTATCACATCACTACATTACTTTCACTAAGCACACTCCCCATTTCTACCTTACATTCCTTCCTATATATATTTTTACATCCCTTACAACAAGGCTTAATCATGGGTAAACCCATGGGCCGACATCCCAAAACCATAATACAAAAATCCTAATGAACCCCTTCCTGGGTCCACAAAATGAGTGAGATCCCGCGATCTCAGCTCCACCTGGGTGCTCCATCTTCAACTAGCCCGTCGAAGTCCAAAAGAGGTCAAACCTGACCAATGTTTCCTCAAAACTTGGTCGAGGGCCAACATGCCCCCAACACTCACCAGTGACTCATCCCAAGTCACTTAGATCTGGGCAACACTGCTTTGAAGGCCTCGAGCTTAGCTCAAGCTCCCTTGACTTGCGTCTTTGCCTGAGCCTCCTGCTCAATGAGCTCCTATAGTACTTTCTTGGTAACAGGCCCTTCCAGGCACTGTTCCACTGTCCCAACCACTTGGTCTAGCTATGAGCCTTGTCCTTCGATCTCTTCAAACACCGTGCATGCTTCGTCCTGCACCGGTTGTAGCCTCTGTGTGACCTCCATGGATTTGCCCTAGATGGAAGTTATCTGCTGCTGGGCCACACGTTGTTCTTGTGATCTCTTCATTCTCTTGACCACAGTGAGTGACTTCATATGCGCTTGAACTGTCAGTGCCTGCTGCTGTGCCTCCTGTAGCTGCGCTTCCAACTTCCCAAGCTATGGATCTTCCATGAGGCGTTCGTAATTCTGTGCACTTCTGTTGCTTAACTACGTGCATTTTGAGGCGAGGGCCCTAATCCTTCATACTTCTCTCTTAGCGGCTTCTTCCCTCTGATCACACACTTCTTGCGGAGTGCTTGGTACTGCTTGAAGATTCAACTCTGTTACTCTTGCTTGAAGCTGCTGGATGGCCTCAACAAGCTTCGTTACTTGAACTTCGACTGCCTCATTTCCCTCCTGTGCCAAGCCTAGCACAAAGCGAAGTGTTATGCTCACCACTTATTTGACTGTAGTATGCTCTGCGAGAAGCTAGTCCTTTTCCCTCTATATCTTCGCATTGTCTTCCTCGAGCATCGCCCATAACTCATCTTTCTCATTTTCATAAGCGGTCACACAATACCACGTAACTCGTAGTTTCTCCAAGATTTCTTCTTTCTCTTTATTCAGGGCTTCTGTAGCCTGTTCCTTTTCTTCTTGAACTTTCTAAAGCCGAGCCTCTGTTGCATCTGCTAGTCGTCGAAGTTGGGTTGGTTCATCTCCCAACTCTGCAGTCTCCGACAAGGAAGGCGTAGTAGGTACTGCACGACTCAATTGAATGACTCGCTAAATTTCTTTCAGTCACTTCTCAACTCTTACATATAACTCTTCTTGCCTCATGCCATATCTCTATAAGAGGTCCTCATATGCATCTTCCATTGCTCTGCGGACTAGATCGATGTCATCCTCCGTGGGTGTGGCCTCCATCTGGGGATTTCTTGCACGGGTTTTCTTTCTGGCCGAGGGTTTCTGTGGAGAAACCTTTCTCTTCTTCGATGCTTTTGTCTCAGTAGGGGGATCCTTTAGTGGTGTAGCTTCGCCTTCCCCTTGTTTTTATCCTTCTTCCCCTTCTCCTTCTTGATTTACTTCGTCTCCTCCTCCTCCTGCGGGCGAGCCAGGTCCACTTTCTTCCGAGACGCTCTCTTCCTCATCAATATGTACATCCTGGACTTCCTCCTTTTTCTTCTTCTTCTTCGCACTTGTTTGTCCAATGTGCTCGACCCGAGTGAAAAAGGGGCTTCCTATGATATCAGGGTTGGAGAATTCTGCATCATCAACTGATACGAGGAACTCTGTCGGCCACTCCTTCGTAATATTCTCCATGTCTTCGTCGATCAGCTTGTAATAGGACTGCAATTCCTTCTTTCTCTCATCCTTGCATGCAATGATATATATAAAATGTTGATTTGCGTGGAACTTAGCTAGTCGTCTATACTGGTGCAAGGTTCGTGGTGTTATGCGAGGGACCGATTATATGGAAACCTTCAATTGCTGGTAGTAGGTGTGGAACACTGTGTTCGATTTCCACTGCTTATAAATGTCATTCATGTACCATAAGGTGGAGAACCTCGTGGCCAATGGATCTGATGGCTCAATCTCCAGGAAGGTTGCTCCTTCTGGCATTTGCCAAGTGAAAAATGCGATAAACACCAACAACCAGATGAAATGGAACTCGTATCCTTGATCCTGTGCTTTGCAACAATATTTATCGAGCTCGTTGACGAGGTAGCTCGCCCAGTTCATTTTCATCCCCTCCATGCACTTCCCTGCAAGGCCCACCATGAATTCGGTGACCTGCGTGAGGCAGTTCTTTCTGATGAGCTTCCATCTATGAGTTGGAAATCTAGGAGCACTGCGCCATCCTGGATAGAGGCTACCTTGTAGCCTCACTTCCCCTTCTCAACTTCGCCATATGCCTCCTTAATACGTTGTGCCAGGGAGCGGTCTGAGCCTTCCCTAGGTAGAACTGCTGAGGGTCAGGTCCTTGCATGCTCAGTCCTGTGATTAGGTGGATCAACACCGTATCCACAGTAATGCGCTTGTCGAGCCACATGTATCCTCCGTGATAGCATGACAAGAGGAGTTTAACACAAGTGTTAACCTCATGATGTCAGCCAATGTGAGGAATCTTCATGACATTCAATATCTTGGACTGCGTCAGCTCCTTTATCCACGACTGGGAGACTATGCAAGGCTTCTTCCCAGTTGTCTTCATCAGGTATCTATGGGGTGCGAGCATCAGGTAGTTCTTCCTATCGCTGAGATTGAAATAGCTGTTCTTCAGAGATGGGATCTGTCCCAACTAGCTTCCAACCATGTGTGTCCCCTTCAGGATGAACACGGTGATCAATGTGTACTCGAAGTCCCGTGGGATGTTGTCACGGTTGAACGCGCCAACCAAGGGCAGGATATAATCAGGCAAGACTGACGAGATCTTCTTCGCATTAGCCAGATCGTCACGGTGCTTGCTTCGCTTCTTAGTAGTGGGGTTGACACGACCTGAATGACATCCAGTCGAGGGGGAATCCTGTAGTCCCCTGGTCGACGACGCCTATATTCCTTCAGACATGGCTTTATTAGAAAATAAATTCTTCAGAACTTCTTCAACGAACTTCTCTAGCTCAGTGCACTCGACCAACATTCTCACTGTTACCAAATAAGTCGGGGTAGGTGAAAGGATAGCGGGGTAAAAACTATATGGCGAGGTTTGATAACACAACTCGACACACACAATCACTTCATTTCTTGTCTCAGATAATCACAGGTAACACAAATTGGTCCCGACGCAGCGTCTGATGGGTTAAGTAAGCAAGTGTCATAACAGATTCCTCCAATGGACAAGAATGCCTCAATCAATGTGAATCCGTCTATTATGGCACGATATCAGTGTCTAACGATGATATATCCACCCATAAATGCATTTCCTATCCATTTCGGAGCATCATTCTAACGATCTATTTGCCTCCAACTATCATATAGCTTCGCCAGGGCGAAGTCCCATTCTGCGCAGTTCTGCTGTTCTAGCAAGGTTCAAATCCTGGAAACCTGCCTCCTGCGAAGTTCCAATCTGTGAAATCTTCCATTTGTTCTCTGTAACTTCTTGTAGATTTTCCAACTTAGCATTCTTCTTACTGAGCTTCCTTGCCTTCTTTTCTGTGATATGAATCTCTCTAACTGTTTCTGGATTTCTCTTTCCATTCTTATTCTTATCTTCTCCTAGCGAAGTGACTTCACACTATTGATGTACTCTCAAAGGGTTTGAAGTTAATATCCTTTCTCTTACTATTTTCTGGGTGGATATACTTCTTTCTTATATGGATAGGTCCTTCAAACCTTCTTGCGTTCTTTCAACCTCGATAGCTAATTTTCTGGTCTTCTGTTTCTTCGACTCAACTTCTCGTTCTTCTATCAGTCGATCTATCTTTCTAGCTATGAGATCCCTTAGTTCTTGCTTTTTCTTTTTTGTAGCTTCTTCCTCTGATTTCCTTCTGATCTGATCTTTATCAATCCAAGTCTTTCCTAACAAAGGAGGGAATGGAGCACTATTCTAAAAAAACTTAATAACTTCAATTTCCTCTTCTGTCGATGTTCCATGGATGATAACAAGTACATTCGCAACTCTCCACATAGGGTTATCATCTTTCCTTTAAAAAATCCTATTCTTCCCAATGAAGGTATCACAGTAGGCTGCCCCAAGATTTCCCAAGTGCTTTCTGTCATAATATTCACTCATGTCTCCTCATCTAGGACATAGTCTATGTCTAAATCTCCTATTCTTGTATCTATGCGCTGTTTTTATTTCATGATCTCGGATAAACTAACATATATGTGATCATTCATTGTTTTTTTCAATTGTACTAATGTAGTCTGAACTTTATCTGATCCTTTTTCTTTCTGATCTTCTAACATGCTCTTATTCTCTTGACTCATGTTCATTTGTTCAACTTTAACAATCATCCTTGGGCAATCCTCAACCTCATGACCAATAATTTTACAATAAAGACAGATAGGACCTGCACCAGGAAATTCCTTAGCAAGATGTCCCGGTCTTCTACAGTTATAACATATTGTCAATCCTCTTTTTCTCCTTTAATTTCCCCAACTTTTTCTGTACTGCACACTAGGATCATAGTGTTAGACCTGCAATCTACAAAAATTCTTTCTAGGTTCCTGCATCCACTTATTAGTCCAAAAATTCTTTCTATACATAGGAATAACATATCTTTCTCTAGTTCTCTCAATTTTATTCAGATCAACTCTTTCTTCTAACTGTACCCTAGCTTTTAGACCAGGACATAATCTATCAAACATACCTAGATCCATGCTTTCGAAACTAAAATTTTCTCTTTACTTACTCTTATTAAACACAAAGCTTTAAGATCTTACCTCCTTTCTTCAGATCAGATCTCTTTCTTAGCACAAGGTTTCATAAGTCAAGTAGAGTATTGTGCACTACAACAACAGATCTACGCACAAAACTTCTCTTTTCTTTCAGTTCCCAACAATCATGATTTCAATTCCTGACAATGGAACCATTTGTTGGCACAGGGGCAGACCCAGGGTTCAACGCTTCAACAACGCACCAACAAAACCCTAACTACCGACCCTTTCGATAACACCTGCGAAGCAGGCGAAGTCTCACCCGAGGTAGAGGCAGGGGGGGTTACAGGACTCAGGTGTTTGTAACCAAGCTGGGAGGTAGATCTGTGATTACAACACTTCACAAAGTACTTAGGAACAACATTCATTAATATATTAGCCTTATTCACTTCGCAGATAAACCCTAAGTACATTTCGACGTAGTAATACTAAAGATTAAGCACTCTATCCATCTAGCACATACCATTGAATAAGATCTAACATTCACCAATAAAGCACTAATCATCTTTAGATCTATCTAATATTCATAACATTCAATGCACTAAACATATTCAAAACATAAACATCATAGCACAAAGAAACTCATCAACACAAGATTTACGTGGTTCACCCAGTATGGGGATACGTCCACCAACTGCTTCTTCTTCTATTATTCTGCTTCAATCTATTACATTCATCTTCTACTGTGCACTAAGCCACAGAGACAAGATTCGCACTGGACATGTGATTTGTGCACTAAGCACCAGATCCACCTTCCCAAAATCAGGTCAAGGCACAGAGCCAACTCCTCTATTACGCACAAAGCCTTACATACATAGTCTATTGCACGAAGCAACTTAGAGCCACTTGCACTTATCACATCACTACATTACTTTCACTAAGCACACTCCCCATTTCTACCTTACATTCCTTCCTATATATACTTTTACATCCCTTACAACAAGGCCTAATCATGGGTAAACCCATGGGCCGACATCCCAAAACCCTAATACAAAAACCCTAATGAACCCCTTGCTGGGTCCACAAAATGAGTGAGATCCCGCGATCTCAACTCAGCCTGGGTGCTCCATCTTTGACAAACCTATCGAAGTCCAAAAGAGGTCAAACCTGACCAATGTTTCCTCAAAACTTGGTCGAGGGCCAACACAGGGAAAGGGAAGTAGTATGGAAAATGGGTTTATATTGATGGATCTGAGACCTTGTAGTAGGAAGCCACATTCAAAGGAATTTCTAAGGAGTTAATGGAAGAGGGCATGCCCATTGAGTTGTAATATGGTGGGTCACTCGATGATGTGTTACGACTATTTGAAGAAAGGGATATGGTAGAAATGGATATGGTACAATCTGAAGGAAGTGGAGTTGATCCAGAACATTCACCATCTCCTGTGCATCTTGAGAAAACCGAGGTAATTATTAATCACCTCCTAATAGTGGTTTTGAGAATAAAAATGGTGGAAAACCGAGTGAAGGTGGGAAGAATAGCAGTGGTGGAAGTGAAATAGTGAGTTTTGGTTCTAGTTCAAGTGGAGGAACTAATATAGTTAGTCAATTAGGTCCACAAGGTTTCATTCTAGTGAACAACCAGAGCAATAGTATGGTTGGAGAAACATACAATACAACAATGCACCTTCTTGATTTCTTAGTGAAGGTCGAAAATGATGCAATGAAACATTAGTTCTTATGTGAATCAATCTGGACAATTAAGAGAATCATGTCTCTAGGCACTAAACTAGTAGAGTTTTAGAGCATGTTGCAAGGGATGACTCTAGAATGGTACATGAAGTTTATACAAACTGATCAACCTTGGATGAGGTGAAAGTGGGATTTGTAGTTGAGTTTCAGTGGTTGAATTCAAAATAGAAAAGTTGTGTCAAGATGAAAGAGATTAAGAAAATCATTGGTGAGAGTGATTGGAAATATGATCAACACTTTCACAACATGATCTACAATATATTACCCAATCCATGAGACCTAATGCAAGGAGTGGTTCATTTGGGGTCTTCTGCCCTTGACTAGAGTACCATTGATGTAGCAGAAGTGAACCACCTAGTTGAAGATCTTTTCCCAAGCCATGAACATCGAGTTAATGAATGGATATCCATGAGCAATAAAAGTGGGTGTTATAGATATGCCCTTGACTAGCGCAATGCTTGAGTTTTCATAGTTCCAATCATAGTTGTCAACATTTACATAGAAAATACAAGAGGTGAACTGAGTTAAGGTAAGAACAAAACAATTATAGTGTATCATATGTAAGATATAGGGCCACAAGACAAATTATTTTCCCTTGTTGAGAGTTGGGGTTTCTACTCCAAACCCAAACCCACCACCTTCTATATTCTTAGGAAATATGGCCATCGAATATTATGAAATTTTTAGAGTTTATGGGCGTCTTCCATAGAGGTGGTTGAGGAGGATATGATAGAGGCTATAAAGGTGGATATAGAGGAGGTATTGGGGAGGAAGGAATGATTGTTGCATAGGCCCAATAAGATGTTACAATTGTGATGAAATGGGACATATTTCTTGAGATTGACCACAACTAAGGAGAGTACGATGTGGTCACTGCAAGGCCATGGGTCATGCAACGAAGGACGATCTAGATATAATGGCCATGGGAGATAGGGGTGAGACAAAGGAATGCAAACTTGGTGAACTTTGAACCCAAAAAAATCACAAGGTTAGGATACCCCATGATCAATGTGGTAACTAGGGGAGGAGCTTGCATAGGGGTTAATGATGGTTTTCAAAAACCTCGCCAACATAACTAGGAAAATAGATCTTGTGGATATAGGTTTTAATGCAATGATATATAAGGATACTTATAAAGAATTAATGAAATCACTACAAGAAACAATTGTCATGGTAGGGAACAATGCAAACAACAACTAAACGACCCAAAATATCCTTGACTTCCTATGACTAGGAAGAAGAACACAAGGACCACAACTAGGATCCATGAGATATTTTCCCTAGAAGAGGAAATTTGTGACTTCTTCCATTCTCTTATTAAAATTATGGATAATGAAGGTGTTCGACAAAACATGTATTCCAACAGAGGATGAACACCTTCAATAACCACTCACACAACCATATCAAAGATCAACACACCAATGTTTTGACGTGGTAAAACCCCTACGGGGAAGCATCCACGACCCCATCCAACGCGGTGATTCATCCCCCCCACTCTCTTGTAGGGCTGCACGACCTCCCAGTCTTGGATCTCCGATTCTAGATTCGAGTGACTCTCTGAAACCTTAATGGTTTCCTTCTGTGACTAAACACATGCCCTTTCAGCTTCTTGTTGCAGGTTTTAATGGCACCCACAACCCTCCCCTTCGCTCTCCTTCGAAAGCTCAGAGTGGGGGGCGTTAGCTCGTTTTTTTATGATAAGCCCCCTCTTGATGTTACCTTGACGATGACCACAGGATTGCGGGCGCAGCTATAAGAGGTTTGAATTCAAACTACTTTTGGGCCCACAATCCTCCTCAATCCTCCACGTGTCCTCCTGACGAAAACACAGTTTGGATTGAGGCCTGCCCTTGATATTTTAAACTCCGCACAACTCCTGTCCCCGCAATGCTATGGGATTGTCGATCTCACGATCTTGATGATAACATTTGAATTGATGGTTCAGATCTGCGCCTTTCGAATCTACGAACTAGATCTTCCGCTTCTTCAATCAACTACTGCGATCTCCTTCGTAACTCCGAACTTCAGAGTTTTGAAATCTAAAACCCAACTTTCTTCCATACTCAATTCTTCCAAAACTCATGATCTGCTAACACCTGTCCTTCTCGATCAATTGTTCTTCTCCCACTTCGTATGTTTGACCTTTCAAGTCATATCAATGGTCCTGCGATCCTCTTCTCGATCGACGGTTGAGATCTCCTTCGGGTCTTCGAACTTTTGAGATCTCAAATCTCAAACTTCTTTTTCAGAATGGTTTTTACCCATAGTTTGTGATCCACTGACGCATGTCCTCCTGATCTAACGATCGAGGATTTCTTCAGGTCTTTACCCAGAGCTCATAGATGTGCACCACGTCTCCTCCAAATCCAACGGCTATGAACCACTTCAGTACCTTACCCAGAGTTCACGGATTCACGCCACATCTCCCTTAGATCTCACGACCCAGATTTTACTTCGAGCCTTCGCACTTCGGCAATCTCAGATCTCAAACTGAAAAATCACTTCAACTTTCCTGGAACTCACGATCTGTTGACAAGTGTCCACTTATATATCGACGACTCTCAGCCCTTTGACTCTTCAGGCTTCGGGTGTTTCAACACTTCGACCTTCACCTTCCTTTGGATCTTTTGACCTGTCGACACATACCCTTCAGGATCTAACGGTCTAGATTTGCTTCGGCTCTCCGAATCTTCGTGCTTCGGGAGTCTCAAGTTTCAAACTTGCTTCCTTATGAACTCATGATATCTTACGGCCCAGATCCACTTTGGCGATCCGATGCTTGAAGTTTTCCCTGAACAATCTGAAGGTTCATATTTGTTCCTGCTGATCGAGCGACTAAGATTCTATTTTAGATATCCGGCTCTTCGGGCTCCGAAAATCTCAGTTCTCAACTCTTGTGAGTTTTCTCTCTCCTCTATGTGCAAAGAGCTAAGGCTCGTGCACTTCACTTTGATCAAACGACTGTTGATATTTTTCACAGTCGTCCAACGTTCACTGTCGTTCCTCCTCCTGAGCTTCTGAGTTCTCCTGACTTGGAAGATTTCTCCGTCTTCAAAGGTTTCGAACCTTTACTCCTCCTTACGAGTTCGACCATCAGATCTCTCTTACACTTTATGGAAAGTGCTATCCCTTCTGAGCTTCATCCTTAAAAGGATTTTGATTCCACACACACACCTTGCGTTCTTAGGATTTCGATAACTTAGATCGAAGGATTTATTGAAAATAAATTCTTCTCACCCACCTGGCGTTACTCTGGTTCGGGTTCTTCAATGCTTGGCCGTTTCATGACACTGTGCACACCTTTCACCCAGTATAAGTTTCCTTTGTTCTCTCTAAACTTCTCTGAGTCACTCCGAGACTCAGTCGACGCACTCCTTGCGTTCGAGATGAACACCTTGCATACGAGTGTCAGAAGATAAACAATTGAAACTCATCCAGATTCGTCACAACTTCATACTAACACTTCTCGAACAATCACACATGAACGAAAATGGAATAAATCACACACACAAAATGTAACATTCACTCATCCATACATCAAATGAACACAGTCCTAGGATTTGGAACAATTTTGTCTATTCTATTCCTTCATGAAAACAAATTACATAGTATTTATTCTACTCTACTCTGTTCTACTGATCTCTCTGATCTCTTACAATACTCATACATTCTGATATATTACAATGCAACAATAAAATATCTAAGGACCGAATCCATGAGCTCTCTCATCCTGTTTGCAACCTATCCTATCAAACTCTTAGCGGTTACCTACTCTGTCCTATTACAATAACTAACAATTATTGATAGATAAGAGTCAACACTCAATATCTTCAATCCCTTACAGTCCTTCACGACTTTACAAACAAGTTACATTTTTAAAATGCTGTTTACAAAATATCTCAATAACTCGATTTAATTCTGAGTTAGTTTCTGATTTGAAATTCTGTCATTGCTTAGATGTTGTTCCTTTGCCTCCACACTTGCGTTTTGACTTTGAAGGTGATGCTCCTGCATCACACGGCCACTTGGAGTAGTTTATTAATGAAAAAGAAAAAGATTACATAGAGATTTTACAAGAGAGTTTATCACAATCGATCATTGACAAATGAACCTCCATGCTCTTTAAATATAGATCATGGACCAATCGGGTGTAAAGCCAGAGATAAATGACCGTTAAGGTCAAGGAGAATATGAACCGTGAGATCACTCTATGTCGGGAACACATAGTGATCGTTAGATTTCCTAACTACAAATGCATACTAATGCATACTAAAGAAACACACTTTTACCTAACGACACATTTGACCAAGTATATCTTAACTAACTCCTAAGTGTCTAAATATCCTAACATCCCCCCTTAAGAACAACTTGGGATAGGATTTAAGGATTTACAATAGTGACACAATAGGAGAAAGAAGGAGGAATTAGAGCCTATGCTCCCTTAATGACAACTTCCTGGACTCCTAACATAGATCGAAGTTTGGAAAACTTCGCTTCTGTAAGAGACTTTGTGAAAATGTCTGCAACTTGATCTTCTGTAGGGAAAAAGAGCACTTCAATAACTTGATCATGAATGAGATTTCTTATGAAGCGCATGTGTAGATCGATGTGCTTGCTGCACTGATGTTGAAATGGGTCTTTGGAGATCTTGATGGTACTCTGATTGCTGCACCAAAGGCTGGTCAGATGCTGCTACTCGAATCCAAACTCTAAAAGGATCTGTCGAAGCCACAAGGCTTCCTAACTTGAATTTACTACTACTCGGTACTCTACTTGTGCTGAAAAAAGTGCAATAACATGTTTTTTCTTATAGGCCCAAGTGACAGGTCCTGAACTAAATCTGAAAACATAACCTGCAGTAGACTTCCGATCATCAGGGTCGCCAACCCAATCTGAATCAGTGAAACCAACCAATAAAGGAGTCCCCCCTAAACTGTACCATGGACATAGCGAAGTATCATTTTAGCTACTTTCCAATGGCTTTCATGGGGTGTTTTCATATACCAGGCAATAAGACCGACAACAAAGGAAAGATCAGGACGAGTATGAGTCAAGTATAAGAGGCTACCAACTAATTGACAATATAGGGTGGCATCAACTTTAGAAGAAGTACAGGTGGTAGTAAGCTTGACTCTAGAATGGAAGGGAGAAGGGGTTGGTTTACAATTGTCCATGTGAAAGCGACGAAGAAGGTCACAAGCATACTTAGACTGGGAACGAAAAATTCCTTCATTGGTTTGCAAAACTTGGAGGCCAAGGAAATAGTGCAAAAAACCTAAGTCTGTCTTTTCAAATTTCTTCTTAAGAATAGTTTTCACATGGTTTAAAAGTGAGTCACTACCAGTAAGGATAAGGTCATCAACATGAAGGACAAGGATTATGAGATGGATTCCTACTTTCTTGGTATATACATCAGGATCAGAATGGCATCTATAGAATCCGGTGTCAATAAGAAAGTTGTCCATTTTGGCATACCAAGCTCGAGGAGCTTGCTTAAGACCATAAATCGATTTCTTAAGGTGACAAACAAGGCTAGAGTCATTTTGGACATAGCCAGGAGGTTTTCCATGTAGATTTATTCTTTCAAATCTCTGTGCAAGAAGGCATATTTAACATCCATCTGATGGACCTCCCATTTATGTGAGGCAACAAGGGAAAGAACAAGGCATATGTAATTCATTTTGGCTACAGGGGAAAAGGTTTCATTATAGTCAATTCCTTCAACTTGGAAAAATCCTTTGGCAACTAACCGAGCCTTGTGTCTTTCAACACTTCCATCTGATGCATACTTAGTTTTGTAGACCCATTTACATATGACAAGTTTTCTTCCTTTTGGAAGAGGTACAATATCCCAAGTATCGTTTGCCATTATAGAACAATACTCTTCATTCATTGCTATATCCGAATCTGGATGACCTGAAGCTTTTGCAAATTCCTTTGGATCACGAGTATTAGAAACTTGAGCCAAAAGAGAATAGGATCGCTGGAACCATGAATGTGTTCAATGCTAATCTGAAGGATCACCGACAAAACCACTGACTGCTTCTCGTGTTGAACAAACCCATCTACGAAGCGGTGGAACTAGTGCTGGTTTGGGTTCAAAGGACTCATCTGGAGGAAGGCGAGTAGGTGGAGGTAGATTTTCATCCTCATTGTAATCATCTGAAGAAAAAACCAGAATAGGAACAAAAGAAGGGACAAATACCGAAGATGGCTCACAGGCTGAAGAAGTCACAAACGCCGAATTAGGTTCGCAGGCCAAGAGATTTTCATCAAATTTAAAATCTCTTCCAATAATAATTTCATTACAATGTAGTTGAAGAAGTCTATAACCTTTGACATCTTCAGAATAACCAACAAATATACACTTCTCACTTTTAGGCTGCAATGCTTTCCTTTTCTCATCAGGAATGTGAGCCCATGCTATACTGCCAAATACACAGAAGTGACTTGCATCTGGTTTAATTTTAGTCCAAGCTTCTTTTGGTTTTATATTTTTAAGAGCCTTTGTGGGAGTGCGATTTACTATGTAATTTTCACAGTTAATTTCTTCCGCCCAATACTTTAGACTTAATCCCTTAGATTGGATCATACAATTAACCATTTCTTTTAATGTGTGGTTCTTTCTCTCAACAACACCATTTTGTTGTGGTGTATATGGAACAATGTGTTGCATTTGGATTCCCTGTGTAGTGCAGTAACTTGTAAAATTATTTTTCACATATTCACCTCCATTATTTGTTCTTAAATTTTAAATTTTATGTCCATATTGCTTTTCTACAAGGGCCTTGTAGGCCAAAAAATTGTCAAAAACTTCGCTCTTAAGTTTTAAGAAGCAAACCCAAGTACGTCTAGAAAAATTATCAATGAAAGTTAAGAAACACTCGCACCCAAAGAAAGAAGGAGAAGAAAGTGGACCACATAAATCACTTTGAACAAGCTACAAGGGCCCGAGGCATGCAAAGAGGCACACTTGTAAAAATATCCCGATGATGTTTGCCGAGAACACAACCAACACAAACACCATCTCTGCATGAAACAGGAGGAAGACCAATCACCATCTAGTGATTACATAGTTGCTGCAATGAGCGATAGTTTATATGACCAAACCGCTCATGCCAAAGTTTTATCAAGTCATCGCTATGAGCGACAAAAAATGATGACAAAGATGATGACCCAAAGTTGTCAAACTTGTACAACCTGGTAATATCATTAGCAATTCCAGTTTCTAGAACATGCTTAGGATATTTTAGATCCTTGATTACAACTTGGTGAGGTGAAAACTCTACGGTTTAACCTTCACCTGAATGAGTGATTTGATATACTAATAGAATTTTACAAGAAAGACTTGGAACACGTAATACATCATTGAAATGACCATTATCTACTTGAACTGTTATAGATCCTACAACACTAAGATATCTGTCATCAACAATAAATATTTTCTTGGTGTTACATTCGTTTAGAGCAGAAAATATGTATTTATCCTTAGCCATATGATAAGATGCTTCAAAATCAATAAGCCACTCATCAGGACAAGAAGTAGAAGTTGTATTGAAGGAGAAACCATAAGTAGAAAGTGCATTCCATGAGAAGAAGAAGAAGAAGTAGAATTAATACTGATGTTGTGCTTCTTCATCACTGCTTCTAAAGTTGCCATCTTCTTGAAACATTTGGACTCATCATGACCATCTTTATCACAAAATTTGCAATGTCTTCCAGTCTTCTTATTTTTATATTTTGCTCCTTTGTCACCATTAGGAGCTGAAGCTGTCTGAGTGGGTTTGGGACCCTTATGTTGCTTGTTGTTGTAGCGATGATGTTGCTTCTTGGGATACTTGGGTTTATCTTTATGCTGGGAAACTAAGGCTTTGTTGGAGGTATTTGCAGTGCTGATCACTCCAAGTTGTACAAGCTTATCTTCCTCTCTAATCAAAGCAACACAAAAGGACTCAAGAGTGGGTTTTTGATAAGCTTTCCCTAGATCCTCTCTCATGGCATAAAAGGTAGATATAAACACATAATATGCACTACTTAGCTTAGAAAGAATAAGATAGATGCAACGCTCTTCCTCCATTTTTATCTCACATTCTTCACATAAAATTCCGAGTGTTTTAAACTTAGATAAATAGTCTCCAAGGCAAGAAAAATCATTTAGACTTAAGGTTACTACTTGTTTTTCTAACTGTTGTGCTCGAATAATATTGAGTTTACCAAACACAGATCCAATCTTTTCCCAAGCTTCATCGGGGTCATCAATTTCTTTAAGGTGGAACCTTAAATCAAGAGAGATGGACATTCCAATTAGTCCACATGTTTCATCACTCCTATTATCCCATTTGAATTTCTTATCAACATCAGTGGGTTCTTTTTCCTTTCCCAAGGTAGTCCGGTACAAGCCTTTACTTCTTAATAAATCATCCATATGAGATTTCCATTGGAAGTAGTTGGTGCTAGTAAGAAAAATATTACTGGAAGAAACCATATTAAATATGTATATAATATAGATTTAAAAACTGAAACTGATGATCTGGATGGAAAGATCTCGAAAAATTATGCAATTTAAAAAAAAAACGACACTAAAACCGGAGTTCGGATGTGAAATTTATGCCCTTAAAAAAAACATAAACGATAACCAAAGGACCACATGATGGTGTTGTTGGGTATGTGTTATATTCTTTGCATGTGTGTGTGTGGGCGCGTCAAATATGAAAACTGCGTCTGACGATCCCTCATACTAGGGCTCTATTTATGTTGTGTGCGCCGGGCGCTTTCCTAGGGGGAGGGAAGGTATCCTCCCCCCTGGTTACACACAACGTTCAGAAATGGGTGGTAGCTTGGGGCAGTGCCCCGAATTTTTTTTTGGGCGGTTTTTGCTATTTTTAGTGGTTTTGTAAATTAATCCTGGATTAAGGGATTAGGGTTTTGGTATCTACGGAATACCTAAAAACATTGTATATATATTGTATGGTGAATGGTGAAATTCGATATAATGAATATAAGAAAGTTTTTCTCGGTTGAGGGTTTCCAGTATAAAATCTATGTGTACTCTGTGTATGAGCAATTGATTAAATTTTGTTTTGCTTAAGAATCTATATGCATTGCTTTACTTCACAGGTTTAAAACTTACATGTGGTATTAGAGCTCGTTTTTGGCTTCATAGGGACACCTTTTTTGTTGAGGGTTTGGCTTGGTCTTGATAGATCAAGTTTATCTTGGGTCTGTGATAAACCTGGGTTTAGTGGCAACTTTTGCAGTGGTGATTTGAGTGCAGAAAGAGGAATGGCGAGTTATTCTAGAATGGAGATAGAGAAGTTCAACAGTAAAAACTTTGAGCTATGGAAGATCAAGATGGAGGACCTTCTTGTAGACAAAGAACAATGGATCGTTGTGGATCCTGGTACACAGCCTATTGGTACACCGTCTACTAGCACACATGCTATTAGTACACAACCTACTAGTACACAAACTACTAGTACACCAACTACTGCTATGTCGAAATAAGATTGGGAGAAGTTGGACAGAAGAGCAAGGAGTACTATTCGACTCTGCCTGGAAGATTTGGTTTTGTTGAATGTCTCGGGAGAATCTACAGCCAAGGAACTATGGGATAAGTTTGGGAATTTGTATCAATCAAAGTCCCTGGTAAACAAGCTGTTTCTTCGAAATAAGTTGTATCATCTTAGGATGGAAGATGGATATTCTGTGACAAAACATCTAAATGCCTTTAATACTCTAGTAAGTCAACTTGTCTCTGTTAATATTACGATTGTAGAAGAAGATAAGTGTATTACTTTGTTATGTTCTTTGCCAGACTCTTGGGATAATATGGTTGTAGCAATTGGTAGTACCACCCAATCTACATTGAAGTATGAGGATGTAGTTTCATCCTTGTTATCTGAAGAGACGAGGTGAAAAAGCATGGATGGTCACAACACAGATGCTTTATTTGTAAGAGGGCATACCTAAGACAGGAACTCTGGTAAGCCTTCGGGGTGGAGATCTAAATCTACAGGTAAATCTAAGTCTCCAGGAAAATCTTTGAGGAATTGTTGGAAGTGTGGTAAAATAGGGCATTATAAGAAAGATTTCAAGTCTAAGAAGGTTGAAAAACCAAAGGGATATAATAGTACCTCTTCCACAGAGGCAAAAACCTCCACTGAAGAAGGAGGTGATGTTTACCTGGCATCTACAAGTACACATGCAGACCGTGATGTATGGTTGATCGACTCATGTGCGTCATACCATATGACTCCTCATAGGGAGTGGTTCTCTGAATATGAAAAATACGATGGTGGTGATGTATTCCTAGGAGATGACTCGACAACAAAAATATTGGGATGTGCAAGGGTTAAGTTGCTGCTAAAAGATGGAAGGATTAGAACTCTCCCTGGGGTTCTGCACATTCCAAAACTAGCCAAGAGCCTAATATCTGTAAGCAAGATGGATGATGTAGGAGTGGATACTATATTTGGAAAGAAAACTTGCAAGATGGTACAAGGAGCAATGGTGTTGATGAGGGGAGTTCGGTGTGGAACTCTATACAAGTTGTTGGTAAGCACTTATACTAATGGGTGTAACCGTTATGTTGTCCTTGAGCAGACAAATAAAGAGGACAAGACCAATATCGTCCCTGAAAAGAAGACCATGCTGTGGCATCAAAGACTGGGGCATATTGGAGAAAAGGGATTTCGAACACTACACAGTAAAGGCATGGTTGGAGGTATGTCTAATTGCACTCTGGATTTTGATTTATGTGAACATTGCATATATGGTAAAGATAATCGAGTAAGATTCCCATCTGGTGCTACAAGAGAAAAGAGGATCTTAGAGTTGATACACAGTGATGTGTTTGGACCTGTTCCTGTTCCATCCCTAGGTAAATCTGTTTATTATGTTTCATTCATAGATGATTTCTCAAGGAACATATGGATTTATTTTCTTAGAAAAAAATCTGAGGTATTTGATAAATTTAAAGAGTTTAAGGCTCTGGTAGAAAATCAAACAGAGAATAAAATAAAGGTATTGAGAACAGATAATGGTGTAGAATTCTGCGGAAATGAATTCGAAGAATTATGTAAGAAGTGTGGTATAGCAAGGCAAAAGACTACTCCATACACTCCTCAGCAGAATGGATTTGCAGAAAGGATGAACATGACATTGATGGAAAAAGCAAGGAGCATGCTAAGCGGTGCCGAGTTAGGACAAGAATTCTAGGCAGAGGAAGTGGCCCAGTGGGTACAACATGTTACCTGGTCAATCGATCACCTTCATAAGCATTGGATGATAAAACTCCACACGAGGTATGGTCTGGAAAGAAACCCTCTCTTCAACATCTTAGAGTGTTTGGTTGTGATGCTTATGTACATGTTCCAAAGGAAAATAGAAGTAAGTTGGATAAAAAGGCTGAAAAGCGTATCTTTATTGGTTATAAAGATGGTGTGAAGGGTTATAAGCTTTGGAACCCATAAACCAAGAAATTTGTTTACAGTCGAGATGTTGTTTTCAGAGAGGTAAAAGATGTGTCCAAACAGGAATTCCTACCAATGCAAGATGAACCTGAGAAAATAGAACTTGAGTTGGATGATGCAAAATATGAATCATCTGAAGAAGATGAAGCAAAAGAAGAAGAAGAAGAACCTCATACCCCAGTATTGAGGAGATCAGTGAGAGATAGAAGGAAACTAGAAAGGTATAGTCCACCTGATTTTTGTTCCAAATTTGCTTTATCTATTACTGATGATGATCCCAGAATTGTAAGGGAAGCAGTGAATTTAGAGGATAGTAAACTATGGAAGAAAGCCATGGTTGAAGAAATGGATGCCTTGGATAAGAATGAGGCATGGGATATAGTTGAGTTGCCAGCTGGAAGAAAATATGTTGGTAGAAAATGGTTGTTTAAGAAGAAGTTTAATGCATAGGGTAAAGTGGAGAAATACAAAGCTTAGTTAGTAGCAAAAGGTTATTCCCAGGTAGAGGGAATTGAATTTGGTGAGATTTTTTCTCCTGTTGCTAAGTTAACTTCTATTAGATTTCTTTTATCTATTGCTGCTTATTTTGATCTTGAAGTGGAACAGATGGATGTGAAGACAACATTCCTACATGGGGATCTGGAAGAAGAAATATACATGAAGCAACCATAAGGCTTTGTAGTGAAGGGAAAGAAAGAGCTAGTCTATAAGCTAAATAAGTCACTATATGGTTTGAAGCAATCACCTAGGATGTGGTACCAAAATTTTGACACATACATCCTTGGATTGGGATTTGTAAGAAGCATAGCTGATCACTGTGTATATTCCAAGAAGGTTGGTAATCACTTCATTTATGTAGTGTTGTATGTTGATGACATGTTGTTGGTAGGAAATAACATGGATGTTAT
>ML783105.1:668991-691946 GCA_009831015.1 Picea engelmannii
GTAGGAAATAACATGGATGTTATCAAGGAGGTGAAATCACAGCTATCCTCCAAATTTGACATGAAGGATCTCGGTGCTGCTAACTTCATTCTAGGAATGGGGATTAAAAGAAACCATGCAAACAAGAAACTCTGGTTGAATAAGAGAAAATATGTTGAGACGATATTGCAGAGGTTTAATATGCATGGAAGTAAACTGGTCAAGGTTCCTATTCCTATAGGTGTAAAGTTATCTGCAGATCAGTTTCCCAACACACAAGAAGAAGAAGAGGACATGTCCCATGTTCCGTATGCTAGTGCAGTTGGCAGTTTGATGTATGCAATGGTCTGTACTAGACCGGACATTGCACATGCAGTGGGAGTTTTGAGTAGGTATATGTCAAAACCAGGGAAGGAGCATTGGAAAACAGTAAAGAGGGTCTTCAGGTATCTTCGTGGAACTACCAGTTATGGATTGTGCTACCAAGGAAGACCAAGATTGGACAGAGTGCTGGACATACATGGCTTTGTTGATGCAAAGCGGGTTGGAGATCTAGATCGCAGAAGATATACAAGTGGGTATGTGTTTAACCTATTTGGAGGAGCGATCAGTTGGATGAGAAAAAGACAGGCTGTAGTGGCACTCTCAACTACAGAAGCTGAATACACAACAACCACTCATGCAAGAAAGGAAGCAGTATGGTTACAAAGATTGTGTTCAGGTATTGGGTTGGTACAACAAGCAGTGAGATTATATTGTGACAGTTAGAGTGCAATCTTCCTGGAAAAGAACCCAACTTACCATTCGAAGACAAAACATATTGATGTACAGTATCACTTTGTGAGAGACATGGTTGAGGAAACGAAGGTGTTGTTGGAAAAGGTTGACACTTTGAAGAATGTTGCAGATTCATTGACAAAGTCTGTGAGCACAGAAAAGTTCTCCTGGTGTAGAGTAACAATGGGCATTACTTCCCTGGATTGTTGACTATATAATCCCCTGGACCTTTGGATGCAAAGAAAACAACAAGTGGGAGAATGTTGGGTATGTGTTATATTCTTTGCATGTGTGTGTGTGGGCGTGTCAGATATGACAATTGCGTTTGACGATCCCTCATAATAGGGCTTTGTTTGTGCCGTGTGCGTCGGGTGCTTTCCTNGGGGGGGGGGGGGCAATTATTCCCCCCCTGGTTATGCATAGTGTTTGGCAATGGGCGATAGCCCGGGGCAACGTCCCAAATTTTATTTTTGGGCGGTTTTTGCTATTTTTAGCGATTTTGTAAATTAATCTCGGATTAAGGGATTAGGGTTTTGGTATCTACGGAATACCTAAAAAAATTGTATATATATTGTATGGTGAATGGTGAAATTCGATATAATGAATATAAGAAAGGTTTTCCCGGTTGAGGGTTTCCGGTATAAAATCTCTGTGTACTCTGTGTATGAGCAATTGATTAAATTATGTTTTGCTTAAGAATCTATATGCATTGCTTTACTTCACAGGTTTAAAACTTACAGGTGTAAGTTGCTTTATGAAGTGACCCACTTTTATAAAGTGAAGTGGGGATCACTTTTACAATGAAGTTGCTTTATAAAAGAAAAGCTGCATGCAAAATAAATAACTCTAAAATAAAATATTATAGCTACTTATAGTGATTCATTTTTATACTTGAAGTGAAATACACTTTACAATTTGAGCATGATTTTTTTTTTCAAAAAAAAGTAACAAAAAGAAAGACTTGAACTCAAGACCTCTTACTTAATAAGGACACTTTTAACCAAATGGTCTAGCAAAACGTATTGTATTGTTTAGAAAGATGATTGTTTTTGTTGTTGAAGATGGCCTTGGAGAGCATGCTAACAAAAACTCTTTTCACACAAGAAAAAAAATTCGCTTCTCGATGACAATAAGGGTTAGATCTCGATTAGCTTACCCATAAGATGCACATTTTCCTATTTGTTTCTGATTTGTCGAGATCGCACAGGGCGCGGGGCAAAAATAATACACAGATCTAAAAGAGTAGAAACCCAGAAACAAATAATATAAAACCGAAATAAAACCAAAATAATACTCTGCAAAATTTTTTAAAATGCGTATTAAAGATTTATACCTCCAGATCTGTCTGAAATGGCTGTATCTTGGGAAAACGTAAACCTTTTTTAGTGAAATGAAAAAAATTGTTCCTAACTAAAACAATCCTCTCATCCCATAAATGTATGAAAATGACAAAAAATGGAGATGAGGCAACTCAGCTTCATGATCTCGATCTACAACACGAGCGGGTCTTCAAACAGGCTCTGATACCATGTTCGACAACACAGGTATTCCAACAGAGGACGAACACCTTCAGTAACCACTCACACAACCAGATCAAAGATCAACACACTGATGTTTTGACGTGGTAAAACCCCTATGGGGAAACATCCATGACCCCAACCAACACGACCACTTGGAGCAATTTATTAATGCAAAAGAAAAAGATTACAGAGAGATTTTACAAGAGAGTTTATCACAATCGATCATCGGAAAATGACCCTGCATGCTCTTTAAATAGATATCATGGACCAATTGGGTGTTAAGCCACAAATTAATGGCCGTTAAGATCGAGGAGAATATGAACCATCGAATCACTCTATGTTGGGAACATATTGTGACCGTCAGATTTCATAACTACAAATGCATATTAATGCATACTAAAGAAACACACTAAGAAACACACTTTTACCTAACGACACATTAGACCAAGTAGATCTTAATTAACTCATAATTGTCTAAATATCATAATAGAAGGTTTGATAAGGGGGTTGTAGTCCCCTTTTGATTATCTTATTAGTGGGGGAGGAAGAACACATTTAAGCTCCCTTTCCCTAAAGACAAGTTTGATGGGTTGGTCAGAAGAAAAGCCTAGGATTGGTTGAGAGTTCAATATGGATGCCCATATCCATGGGTATGAAGTGTAGGATGTCATGTTGGAATCAAGATCTGACGTGAACATCCTTGCAAATAAATCATAGGAAATGATGGGGATCTCGCGTCTAGTGCACTCACACATACAATTGTGGCTAGCAAACCATAATGAAATCTACCTCATTGGCCACCTAGAAAACATTGACATCAATCTCAAAATTGTGAATATTTTGAGGTCATTGAGATTTTTAATGAGAAATATACTTACCCCCCACCCCCTAAGGTTTGAATGTGGAAATTAAAATGAGGCCCTAATTAACTTAAAAAGGGGGGAAATGTATTTTAAAGTTGGCAAAACAAGAGTGATACATCCCATCAATCCTATCAAGGGAGACCTATACATGGAGGTTGTAGATGACTTCTTGGATGGCGCAACGATAGAACAATTGTATAACATGATGAAAAGTACATGAGATGACTATATCAATCCCACCACTGATGGAGCAATTATATGGAGAAGCATCTACTCCTATGACTTAGGTAGCTAAGAAGTGTTCCAAGATTGGCAGGAACGAGATTATAAGATTGTGTCTCATCATTATGCCATGGTTAGTTAGTTCCTTGGATAGGTACATAACTATATAACCCTCCCATATTCAATGGTAAATGGGATGTTGAAGAGTTAATGGAATACCTAAGTGTAATGGTGATAAAAGAGTAGTTGATACCATCTTTAGATATGTTGTTGTGATCCGTGTCATCTAGATGGTGGGCTACTCATAGAGATAGCCTTGAAAGTTGGGAATATGGCTAACCAACGTTGCAACATCATTTTACCCCATTGTATGAGTATCAAGTTATTAACATTCCAAGGATGATAGAGGACTTAATCACCTTTCTTGAAGTCTATGAGGGGAAGATATATCCAATTGTACTTGTAGACAAGTGCATTAAAAATGGACCAAAGAAGGATTTTCGATATGGTATCGAGTCCTTAAGTTCATTTACACCTTGGGACCCATCCCCAAGGCTTAGTACTTGTATTAGGAGATTTTTTAATAGACCCACAAGTGGGAGACTCTTAGAAAAGATTTTTTCTCAACATTCTTGTAACTAGGTAAGACACTTAGTATCACTTCTCTTCTAAAGTTTATTAAGTCTTTCCTATTTTCTACTAGGTCAAACATGTTCCCAAGATATGTATGTAAATAAAATTAGCATAAGCAACAATAGTAAGAACTAGTTTGTAGCTAGAGAGATGATCATTGGGATTTTAATTATCATGTTAAGGAAATATAAGTGTTAGAAGAGGAGGATGATCCATAGAAGTTGCAACAACTATAGTTCTGGGAATTGGAAGGATAAAGATCAGTGAAGGAGACAAAATAAGACCCTATAGGGAAGATATATAGGGATAATTTAATGATAAAACTATTGAACATTAGTACATAAGACCAACCTCAGTTGGCATTCATCAGTGGCTATTAGGATGGTGAGACAATATCTGAGGTTTCAACTTTGCTCAAGGAGTATGTAGATTTGTTCCTAGAAAGCTTCACTCAAATTAAAGGGATCAAAGAGGAGCTTGGTGAGATGAAAATAGAACTGAAGCTGGATGCCAAGCCCATAAAGATAATGCCTTAAAATTTGAACTTGAGGATCAAAGAAAGGGTGAGAGAAGAGACTAACAAGATGCTTGCGACTGGGTTAATATAATAGGTGGAGTCAGATTAGATCAGTTTGATAGTAATTTAGGAAAAGAATGTGTGGGAGGAATTAGAGTTTGTGTGGATATTTGGGGCTTGAAAACATCTTTTGTTCATGACCCTTTCCCTAACCCATTTAGTGACAAAGTGCTAGATCAAGTAATAGGGAAGGAAGCCTATTTGTTCATCGATGGATTCTTAGGGTACCGTCGGGTGTGAATAACCAAAGAATATGAGACGAAGACAAATTTCACAATGGATTGGGGTTCCTATGCTTACAATGTCATGCCATTTAACTTAAAGAATGCCTTGGTAGTGTTCTCTAGAACAATCATAACAACCTTTAGGTAATACATCTGTAAATTCCTAGAAGTTTACTTGGATGACTGGACTATCTAAAATCTATTGAAGGATCATGAAATTATGTTGTAGTTTATGTTTGAGAGATGTTAACAATCATATATATCCTTGAACATGAAGAAATGCATACTTTGCATAGCTTTCAACATGCTTCTAGGCCATGTTTTTTGCAAGGATGGAGTTATTGTAGACCCAATTAAAATAATGACTATTATCAATCTAGAGGCTTCAACTAATGCTCACACGTTGTAGCTAACCTCAGGCCACACTTGGTACTAATAGATATTTATTAAGGGTTACATTGCTATAACAACACCTATGGAACACCTACTAAAGAAGGTAGAAGACTTTGTATGGACCGTAGAATGTTGTTGTTCCTCAAGATGTTCCTTGCTAGGGAACTATGCCAAGGAATCCATTGGAGGCATAATATCCTCCTCACTTTAGGCCACAAGTTGGTTTTTGGACGAGAGGTGGTAGCCCTCAGATATATTTAGAGTCAGATTCCCATTGTCACTACAATAGAAACCCTATATTGTGTTCTTTAATTTCCATATTTTAGATGCTTGTGAAATAATTTTAAAGGAAAATAATGCAGCTTGAATCCAAGGATCTACTTTTATATTCCTAAACAAGGCCTTCCCATTTGAAACCTTTATCCCACATGCAAAAACATGAAGTAGAGTTTAAATGAAAGATACATAAAAATTCAAAGAATAACAAACACCTTTAAGCACCACTGAGGAAGCCAATATTTGATACTTCAATAATTTACAAAATTATCAAAATTACTAATGAGAGTTGAAGGTTCTTAGCATTCATCGATATGATAAGAAAACATGTCGGCCATAAGGAAGCTAGTCTTCCTTATAACCCCATTAATAAAATAGGGGACAATGTACTAGAGTAGATTTTTTAGTCTATTTTGTGATTATAATAATATTATGTATGCAAAATAAGTAGGTCCCTTCTCTATAAAAGGTGATCCTATGAACTAATAAAAGCGTTGGCTTATTTTTGAAGCAAATCCTCTTTTCTCTCATTTCTCTCTTGTTCTAGGTTTAGGGTTCTCGCTGTTTGTTGTTGTTCTGTAGCTACTGATGCACCATTTACTAGCTCCTGAAATGCACCCTAGTTCCCAATGCGCTCTCCTATGGATATTGTGCCCTCCTCTGGCTAGTGTGCTCTCCTATGGCTATTGCACCCTCCTATGGATAGTGTGCTCTCCTCTGGCTAGTGCGCCCTCCTCTAGAAAGTGCACCCTCCTCTGGCTAGTGTGCCCTCCTTTGGCTAGTGCGCCCTCCTCTGGCTATTGCACCCTCATATTCAGAACTTGAAAGGGTGTTGGATCTCTCTTGGTGGGAGATCAATTAATATCAAACCTTTAGATTCAAAACAGAACCAACAACAGAATCAACGAAACTCTGTAAGCCATCCATATCTGGTTTTCAACACATTTTTTTTGGGGGGGTTTTCTCAATATTTGTTTTCATAAATCACACCCTCCTTAGGGTTTTTAGTTTATGGTGGATATATAAATCTCCACACCAGAGAGGATATTCACATATATATTTCTCCCTAGAGCCCATATATCTCTCCCTATATCTATTTCTCATGTTTCCTGGTCACTTCCTTCTCACATTACAAAGTCCTATAACAACACACATTTCCATGGGTGTTTATCTCACTTTTCAAGTGAAATATAACACACCTTAAGCATCCATGGCACCTTGAATCTTGATTTCCTCTGTAGGCTATCCAATCTCACCACAATGTGACTCTCATCCCAGAGCATAAAACTCTCTCTCTCTTTCTCTCAACCAAATATTATTCAGTGTTTAGTGTCAAGATTTACACTCAGTGCATTTATGCATGAAAATATTGCCTCCCATGAGAGACCCCTTGTCAGTTGACTCGGAATCTAATACATCCAATCCAGTACAAGACCTAGCCTCAAACCTCAATGAGCTAATGAGAATGCAACAATAGAGTAACCCAGATCCATTCCACCTTGACACGAGGTTCCAACTCTCCATATTTGTGGGGCAAATGAATGGAGAGGCCATAGATTCATGGATCCACAAGCTCTCCACATATTTTAGGAATTGTACTGGCCTAATTGAGGAAATAAAACTCCAAATAACATCTCTCCAGCTAGAAGGCCTTTCTCAAACTTGGTGGGACACCCAGCTTGAAAGAACAACATTGGTGGTATATATAAGAGCTCCTGATAACATTTTAGAGTCATCTATCAAAACATGGGAACAATCTTGTTAGGATTTGAGAGACCGTTTTTATCCACCCAGGTACCTTCAAATTTTTTGGACAAGATGGCTTCAACTCAGGAAATTACCTACACAAAATGTACAAGCATACATTGACTACTTCTGCAAGCTTCGACTCCAACTTCACATATCATATCTAGAAGAGGTATTAATTATCAAATTTACTTCAGGCTTGTTATCTCAATTCCGTAGAGAAGTAGAGTTGTTTGAATGCTCGACTTTGGATAAAGATTTTAAATGAGATTTGGTTGTAGAAAGAAAGGTGGATCCTTGAGGTCGCACTCTTTAATATTGACCAACCAAGACCTCAAATCCATCACAAGATCCTACAATTCAGACCTCAACTCTCCCTAATAATCCCGTAGCACCTCGTCCCAACAATCCCAATCCCAATGCCATGTGATGTTCCTTACGCAAAAATCATTCCCACTCCTCTGCAGATTGTCGAGTTTTAAAATCGTTACAAACTAATAAAACACTATTTACAGAGGCCACTTCCTCACAAACCATCGATGATACCAACTTTTTTTCTCTGGAAAACCCCACTGAAGTTGACCCCTCCTTGATTCTTATGACATTTGAAGACTAAAAACATTCCCCATTACCCATATTTATACACAATTTCCAACTCAAACAATCCTTAGCCTTGTTGATCATGGACAATGGTAGTAAGAAAAAATTGGTCTCCCAAGAGTTAGTCCAACGCCTCCAACTTTCAACTACCCCACACCCCAAACTATATCAGCTCAGTTGGGTCCAAAAAGATGGCCTCTAACTCTTGGTGTCTCAACGTTGTATGGTCACTTTTTCTATTGGTCAATTTAAAGATTCTGTCCTCTGTGATGTCTCTCCATTATACTGTTCTGACCTCCTCTTGGGCCTTCCATATCAACTAGACCGGAACGTTGTGTATATGGCCAAAATCCACCAATATAAACTCTCAAAATATCGACACACCTATGTTCTTACCCCAGCACCCCCCAAACCCACCACACAAAAAGAGAACAATCCCTATGTCCATATGAACCAATGTGTTTCTCTTTATCTAGTTTGCCCTATTCAACCATACAATACAACCCACCCAGTACCACAATACATGGCTCCCTTACCGCGAGAATCCACTGATGTCTTACAATCACCCACCGGACTACCCCCCACCTCGCCACATAGATCATTCTATAAATATCATTCTAGGAGCTTCATTACCCAATGCCCTTGCTTACCGACTAGCACCACGAGAGGCAGATGAAATCAAGAAACAATTGACAGAGCTCATAAACTCAGGTGATATACAACTTTCCTCTTCCCTTTGTGCATACCTTCCTTTGTAATCCCAAAGAAGGACACCACTTAGATGTGCCTAGTCACTAACTACCGTGCCCTTAACAAGGCTATGATCAAGAACATATACCCCCTACCCCAGATTGAGGAGTTGTTGGATTGTTTGCAAGGTTCTCAATGGTTCATTAAGTTATATTTGACATCTGGATACCATCAGGTCCAAATGAACCCAACAAATATGTGGAATACAACCTTCAAGACCAAATTTTGTCTTTTCGAATGGAAAGTCATGCCATTTGGAATGACTAATGCACCAACAACATTTATGAGAGTTATTAATGATATCTTCAAGCTTATTTTGGGCCGCATTGTTGTTATATATTTGGATGACATTCTCATATTTATTAAATCTTGGGAGGCACATCTTCAACATGTTCTCCAAGTACTAGAACTACTTCCAAAGCACAAGCTACAGGTAAAGGAAAAAAATCATACTTTGGCCAACGTTCAATTCCATATTTGGGATTTCTTGTGGACCTAAAAGGAATTCATCCAGATCTAGAACGGGTACAAGCACTGGCACAATGGCCAACCCCTTCTTCAACAAGTGAATTAAAAAGCTTTCTGTGTGGTATCAAATTTTATCAAAAGTTTGTTATGCACTTCTCTCAGATTGCTCACCCTTTGCATCAATTATCTAACAAAACTAAAAACTTTATTTGGGATGGAGAGGCTGCTCGCCACTTTTTTCGCCTCAAGCAGGCTTTGTGTTCTTCCCCTGCACTTAGATTTCCAGACTTGACTCAACCCTTTAAGATCGAATATGATGCCTCTCAATATGCCATTGGTGTAGTACTTAAACATGGAGGACATCCTGTAGCGTATCACCCTGAAGCTCTTTCATATGCTAAGAAAAATTATAACACATATGATAAATAATTATACAACCTTATGCAAGCTCTCAAGCAATGGATACACTATTTTCTGGGTAAGGATACCTTTGTCCATACAGATCACCATCCTCTAATTTTCATTAATTCACAATCAAAGATACAAGAGTAGAGACATCTCAAGTGGGTAGCCTACATACAATAGTTCCATTTGGTCATTCACTACAAGAAGGGGACCTCTAACAAAATGGAAGATTTTCTTAGTCATCATCTGAATCAGGTTCTCCAAGTCTTAGAAGTTCGGTGTGCTTCATATGACACATGGAGAGCCAAGTATGCCACTGACCATGACTTTCAGAAATTTTGGGTTGCACTACATCAACCAACAATAGTCAACCAAACCCCTTTCTTGGAATACACCATCCGCAATGGGTGGATCTACAAGCTCAACTTGCTATGTGTGCTTCAATCAGAGGATCACTTATTGCTCATCAAGGAAGCCCATGACTCTTCTTGTGGAGGCCACTTTGGCACAACATAGACAATACAAAACCTTCATTGCCATTTTATTGGCCATATCTACAACACTAGGTAGAGAAATTCATTAGAGCTTGTACTTTATGCTCTCAATCCAAACCTTCCAATCAAAAGAACAGATTCTATCAGCCACTCCCACTGCCTTCCAGACCATGGGAATCCATTTCAATGGATTTTCTTAGTGGATTTCCCACCACTAAAAAACAAATGATGCCATTTGGGTAGTAGTATGTTGGTTTTACAAAATGTCCTTTTTCATTGCTTGCACCAAGACTACTTCATTTGCTCAAACATCAGATTAATATTTTCAACATGTATGGCCTCACTTTGGTCTACATAGCACTATCATTTTGGATAGAGACTCAATATTCCTCAACTCCTTTTGGCGAAAAATATGGGTGCTACTTGGCTGTCAGCTTAAGTTCTCCACCACCTTCCATCCTCAAACATATGGCCAAACATAGGTAGTAAAGCATGTGTTGGTACATGCTCTTCACACTCATTTCACATGTAGAAAATAATGGGATACTTATTTACATATTATGTAGGATAATTACTGGCCACCCATTCAACTACTAGCTTCTCTCCTTTCGAAGTGTGTTTGGATTTTCAACTAACTTCTTTAGCTGAGCTTCCTGTCACTCTTGATGCACAAGGCACATATCACCAAAGGGAACAAAGATCAGCCCAAAAATTCCTTCAACAAATTGCACACCGCCAAACTCAAGTAGTTGAATCTTTGAAATATGATCAAGCAAGAGAAAATCAGAGCCATGACAAGCATCATACACCTCTTTGATTTCATCCTAGGGACTGTGTTTGGTCACTATTAGACAAGCAACATTTCAAAGGTTAGCATCATAAAATACATCCTCTTTGCTATGGCCCCTATACAATTATGGAATGCATTGGAGAAAATGCCTATCGATTGGACCTCCCTTCTCAGCTAGGCATACACAATGTCATCAATTTCAATAATCTGAATCTATTTGAGCCACTACTCTAGGATGAGCCAGTCACCATCACTCATCTCGTGGAAAACATTCCATATTTCCAATTTCCCCTATTATAGGATACCATTGTGCAGACCAAGCGCCACTCTACTCGCCAAAGAGAATATATTTATTACCTTATGGCATGCAAGGAACAAACTCCAACACAAGCAAAGTGGATGACAACAGACATGGTCCAACATATGTTTCCCCATGTGCTAGAAGTAGCAAGGACGCTTCAAGCTCTAAACAAGGAGGAATTGGGCCATAAGGAAGCTGGTCTTCCTTATAACCCCATTAATAAAACATGGGACAATATACTAGAGTATATTTTGTGATTAGAATAATATTATGTATGCAAAATAAGTAGGTCCCTTCTCTATAAAAGGTGATCCTATGAACTAATAGAAGTGTTGGATTATTTTTGAAGAAAATCCTCTTTTCGCTAATTTCCCTCTTGTTCTAGGTTTAGGGTTCTTGATGTTTGTTTTTGTTCTGTAGCTGTTGCCGCAACATTTCCTTGCTCTTGAACTATGCCCTAGTTCCCAGTGCGCTCTCCTTCGTCCATTGCGCCCTACTCTAGCTAGTGCGCCCTCCTCTGGCTAGTGCGCCCTCGTCTAGCTAGTGCACCCTCCTTTGGAAAGTGCGCCCTCCTCCGGAAAGTGCGCCCTCCTTTGTCTATTGCTCCCTCATATTTAGAACTTGAAATGGTGTTGGATCTCTCTTTGTGGGAGATCACATGGCCATGGTATTATAAATCCAATAGTTCAAGTTTATTCATAAAAATTGAAGGTGAGGTAAAAATATGTTCAAGATATGAAAATATATTCATCACATTAAATAGAAAGATAATACATATAATGGACTACATACATCTATGTTAAAAAATATTTAAACATACTTAGAACTTTGTACAAGCATTCCTCCCCAAAATACAAAGTGACAATAGATATCTTAAGCTACATATAATTGTTTAGGAAACTCATACAATGTGAAGAATTACTAAAAGGAAGCTACACTACAACTTGCTTTTACTGATCATGAATATAAAAGAGACTACCAACAAGATACATAAATGTCAAGAATAAAAGAGATGCATAAAACAAGAGAAATACAAAAAACAAAGAGAGATAGCTTTTTCGATGGAGGGGTGAATCCTTCATATTGGATTCTTGGTATTTAGAAAACAATAGGGCCATAAGGGCACTTGTGAAAACCTAGCTTCCATTTGTAAAATTTCCAACCCTTTTCAAAGTGCCTAATGCTATTTTTTATCCTCCTTGAGATGTTGAGTTTATTCCTATCTCTATGTAACAAAACCCCACAAATAGACTAAGAGATGAGGTGGATTTGAGGTGGCTCAACATTTTAGGCACTTTTTGCCCCACTCTTCCAATTAAATAGGAGAATTAAGTTACTACCTTTCCTCCACTTGTCACTTCCTGCTATTATAACAATTTTCCGATTGTCATATTTTACACAAGGCTTCACTTTTAACATTTAATAATACCAAATTCCATAAGACTACAGTGACGCCAAGGTTTGATGTGGAGTCAACAAAACCTTTTCAAAGATAATAACTTGGATGTTTACGACAAGAGATTGGGGAATAATATCTTTGATAAAGTCAACAAATAATTCCCACATATTTGTGCCAATTTCACCTACTTAGTTTTTAACATACTTTGCAATAACTTCTTCTTCCCCTGAGAAGAATATGTGAATCTTTGAATGCACCATTCAAATTTCAATCTAAGAAAATGTCAATGGATAGGACCTCAACTACTTGTCCAATCCACTATGCAATTCTGAGTACACTCCATGTCTTCAAATTCATCTATAATGTGAATTCAACTGTCCAGGTCTTTTGAATTTTAATGAACAGAAGTAGGCACTGGTCATTTGCCTCTTTAAGTTCCTTTTTCAAACCCATAATCTCCAAGCTTAGCTTAGAAACTTATTTCTCCTTAAATTCATATAATTGCTTGCGAGTTTTGTTTGGAACATTTCTCCACTTCTTTGCAGTATCATGGTTTACAAGTCTTAATCCAATTTTTCAAATTCTAGTGGAAAAGCTAAGAGAAAATATTCTTTTTTGAATATGTACATTATTGGGAGTAATGTGAACAATTATCAACATTGTTTGAATCAAATCCCAAAGAATTAGAGAGTATTTGAGTGAGCCTTGTGTTTGTGTAAAACCCTAGAGAGATAAATATAGATCGATCATCATGTATGTGCAAATCAATGTCACCCCTATATGTCTTTAAATCTTTCATGTGGGACTCCATATGTGCCAATGTTCATAATAATCTAAGTTAGTTTCCAATTGAAATTCATTCACACCAACTATCAGAATACATAATTGACCCAACTTGCAATTCAACAATTACTGTGATGAGGAAAGAAACTATGAAGAATCTGGACTAACAACATTCTCTTGGGGAACCTACACATGACTTGAAATTTGAGCTTCATCGGTGAATTTTAGAACCCAAATTCTCTTTTCCAACAACCCAAGGTGAGGTCCATCCATGTCAGACTTTAGAATCATAACTATTCAATAAAAAGGGTAGATATAACTCTGGTCACTTATTTCAGCTCGCCGAGAAGACATACAAATGGTAGGTTTTATAATTTTTTGGAGAGGAACTCCTAACTACAATCAATTATTTTTGTTATATCTATTTTAGTCTTGTTAAGTAACTATAGTAAAAAAAAGCACAACTGTCTTAAAACAACAATGTCAAGCATGACTTCCCATAATTCTCATGATTCTAGACTTTAGCTTAGGACTAATTCTAGAGGGAATTCTAATTTCAAACTAGATCCTAAAATTGCCTTTCTTGCCATGTTCCTTTGCAATGGGAATTCCCTCCTTAGGAATAATTTTTCATCACTAGAGTAAATAATGTCATTGAAGGTAATATTTCGAGTTTTCCCACTGAATGTCATAATTGTGATTGAATATCCTATCGAATCTTCAACAAAATTTATCTTTTGAACAAGGACCAAGTCATTGACTTACTCATTTTGAAAAAATTGTGTGGCATTTCGTCAATAACAAATTCCAGATCTACAACTGCAAATCCTAATTGTCGATTCCCTTTCTCTAGAAATGTTATCTTGGTCCCTTTATTCCATCTTGATTTAAATTGTATACTCAAAACCTCTTGAATTGTCACAATCTTGCCACTTCCATTTGACACATCGCTTGAAATCTTCATCTTCCTAATATCATCATTATATAGTTCTTCAAGGGTGCACTTTAGTTTACTTTCAATTGGATGATCTTTGTGCATTCCAACTTAGTTTCATCCTCCATCATGTGAAATATATTAAGAAGACGGGAATGCACTGTGTCCTTATGGAAATCCATTCTTTTTATCATTGAAGCATGAACCTCCAAGTCTTCTTCCTGTTGATGCCATGATTGGGAAGGAATTGGCAACAAAGAACTCTACAAAAATGTCTTTCACATTTTTTTGAATCCATTAGAGCCATTACCATTGGAAAATCCAGTTGAACTATGACTTGGAGGTGCAACTTGCCCTTTTACTCCTTCCTCTCATATTGATAAGAGATGGCATGCTTTTGGGAATTTATGAGAATTTCATAAGCCTCTAAAATATCCTTGAGGTTAGCATATGTTGTTGGAATACTGATCTGATCCGGATTATTTTCGGCACGAAATGAGAGCAGAGATATAACACAGAAATATTCAGAGATATTGCAAGAGAGACAACAATATAACAGAGATATAGTGGAAATATAACAAGAGTCATAGATATACAATAATACATGATTTCTATTAACGAAATAAATGTACAGAGACTGTAAAATACAGAGTGAAAGATGGTGGTAGCTTATCTCTGAGAAGAGATGTGACGGCTACTCGCATCCGTGAGAAGATGATCATTACAATGAGGCTCTAAGGGCCTTTTTAACAAAAGTAAAATCCAAAACCCTAACCCCGGAAGATGAAAAGCCAAAAGGTTTGTGAGCCTCGATGGGGGTAGTTGATACGCCAACTTCCCAGGGGCATAACTTTTGCATACGATCTTCATTTGGGGCACTCAATAGCTCGTTGGAAAGATCTATCCGAGAACAACAACTTTTGGGTGAACAACATCGATCTATGATCCATGTTGCTCCTCGTTTTCTCAAAAAACATCGTTTAGGGCCTCAAAATGGCCCCAGAAGTTAAAAACTACTAAAAATAGTAAATTACCAAAATTGCTCGAAACATGTTTTGGGCCAGTTGGAGAAGGTGGGTGGCCACCGATATCCACCTGGATCAATCCTCCCTCCTTAGGAAGCAATGGTATCCATTGCGTTGAGTTCCCGGGGGAGAGGGGAAAGCGATTGTTGAATCTGAATCTTGGTGAGCTGCTTACCTTGTTGGAATCGTCGCGCTGCTTGGTTTGTTGAAGGTCGTCACGAACTTGTGGCTGGAAGGGTTGGACCTTTTTAACCAGTCTGGCTACATGAGATGAATGTGTGCAAAAGGAATCTTTGTTCTTTGTTGCAACCTTGTCAACCTGCTTCTGGGGGATAGAAGGTGCTTGGGCCGAGGCTGTAGTGGTTGCAATATCCTTTTGTTCCCCTTTTGAACAGATTGTGGAGAAGATGAATTTTGTAGCATGAGATACTACCTTGCGAAACTGTTTAGGTGGGACAATAGTTGTAACTACCTCTGGTATTCTGTAGAGATGACCCCCCAAAGTAACAATGATACTACGGGGTCGAGACTCATAAATAGCATGGCACTTCCACATATACGGCTGGCCCAAGAGAACATCACAGACATCCAGTGGGGAAACATCACATAATACCTCATCCTTGAAGGGTTGAATGCCGTATGACAATCGACACTGCTGGATGACACGAAGATCTCGTCCTTGGTGAAGCCACCCGATGTTTTATGGTTGCGGGTGTGGTGTTGTCGAAAATCCCAACTGTTTGACGACCTCTGCTGAGATGAGGTTCTTCTGGCTTCCGCTATCAACAATAAAATGCATCGGGGTCCCCTTCACCCACATCTGTGAATGAAAAAGGCGCTCCCCCTCTTCTGGATCTGTTGGTTCTTCTGGTTGAATTGTTGCGGTCATGACAATAGCAGTGGGGTCTGTGTCGATGATCTGCCTTTTACCAGTATTTTCAGAATTAGATTCTGAATCAGGGTTCGGCTCCTTGTCTTTGATATCGGCCACCAATGACTGTTTTGAGAGACATTCATCGTTGTTGTGCCAGGGGATTTTGTGGAAATCGCACCATTTTCCGGTGTCCTTCTTTGTCTTCCAGTGACCCTTCTTTTCCTGTGGCTTGGATTGGTTTTTGGGAGACTGTTTGTTAGGGTTGTCTTTGTCATACTTTGGTTGTTGCAGATTTGCAGACCCAAACTCTCGTTTGTTCTAGTGCTTAAATTTCTGCTCGATTTTAACAACATATCGATAAGCAGCACCGAGTGATGAGATGTCCAGAAAATCCATTTCAGTTTGGATGTATCTGTGTAGAGCCCCACGAAATTTCAGAACCAAATGTTGTTCGGAGTCTTTGATACCTATCTTGGTGCACAAGGTATGGAAGATATTGGTGAACTCTGGAACTCCTTGGCCCCTCTCTTGTCGCAGTGTGGTCCATCTCATGTACTGGTCCTCATAGTTGCCAACAGGGTAATATTGTTCCTTTACCGCATCCACAAAAAAATCACAAGTGGGATCGGCCCCATATATTCTAGACTCCTCTGTGGAACTCTGCTCCCAGTAGGTTTCCCACCAATGTTTGACATGGGGGAGAGCCTTAAGGAGTGCGAAGGTGATCTTTTCCTTGTCGAAAAAATTATGAACATAGAAATAACCTTCTAGCATATTTAACCATTTATCTAGGGCATCTGCATCTATTTGACCTTCAAATACGGGAATATCAAAATTAACCTGTACCTTGAAAGTCAAGGTGCCTCCAAAGTGGTCGCTTGATGAAGATGCGCCTGATGCTATTGGCAGGAGTTGAAGGATGTGGGAAAAATTCTCCATCATTTCGTCCCTCTGTCGCGTGAGAGCTTGCTCAAGCAACAAACTGATAGGATCGTTTGCTCCATCATTTTTATTTTCTTCCACCATTGAGGGTTTCTTGGGTGTGTGAGAGTGATTTTCCTCAAGAGAGACAAGCTCGAGACCCAACTTGCTATACTCAGACCTCGTCGGGGACATGCACTGAAAACAATCAAGAGCAGCGTGCTCTGATACCACTGATCCATATTATTTTCGGCACGAAATGAGAGCAGAGATATAACAAATAAATATTCAGAGATATTGCAAGAGAGACAACAATATAACAGAGATATAGTGGAAATATAACAAGAGTCACAGAGATACAGTAATACACGATTTCTATTAACGAAATAAATGTACATAGACTGTAAAATACAGAGTGAAAGACTCGCTAGAATGGTGGTAGCTTATCTTTGAGAAGAGATGTGATGGCTACTTGCATCCGTGAGAAGATGATCATTACAATGAGGCTCTAAGGGCCTTTTAAAAAAAATTAAAATCCAAAACCCTAACCTCGGAAGATGAAAATCCAAAAGGTTTGTGGGCCCCAATGGGGGTAGTTGATACGCCAACTTCCCAGGGGTGTAAATTTTGCATACGATCTCCGTTTGGGGCGCTCAATAGCTTGTTGGAAATATCTGTCCGAGAAATACAACTTTTGGGTGAGCAACATTGATCTACGATCCATGTTGCTCCCCGTTTTCTCAAAAAACATCGTTTAGGGCCTCAAAATGGCCCCAAAAGTTAAAAACTGCTAAAAATAGTAAATTACCAAAATTGCTCGAAACATGTTTTGGGCCAGTTGGAGAAGGTGGGTGGCCACCGATATCCACCTGGATCATGAGCAGGCGGGGGGTGAATTAGTATGAGCAATTTTACCACTTTTTAACCACAATCAATATATATATATATATATATATATATATATATATATATATATAAACGCTATTAACAATATATCATCAATATATCATGAACATATAAACATAAGAGCATCACATAAAATACACACTACACCAGAATTTACGTGGAAACCCAAATGGGAGAAAACCACATAATTCTTTCTTATATATCAAATAATACATTCATTGGAATCACTAATTTCCCAACTCTCTAGCTGCAATTGGAAGGAGGATACAACTCCCTATTTACAGGCTCCAACCTGAAGGAAGCTACAAATCCCTGAATTCTCTGGCACCAACCAGAAGGAGGCTATAACCCCCTTATTCTCAGGCTCCAACCTGATGGAAGACCCAACTTCTTGATTCTCTGGCTCCAACTGGAAGGAGGCTACAACCCCTTAATTCTCAGGCTCCATCCTAAAGGAAGCTCCAACTCCCTTAGTTTTTCGTCACCAACTAGAAGGAGGCTACAACCCCCTTTCCTTGCCCTGTCCTGCCACCCTGAAATATAAGTGTAGACCAACTGTCACTACCACAATCACTGTCACTGTCAATACCAACTGTCACTATCACCGATAATCAACCAAATCCTATCACATGAATCATATACCAAGGAAATATTTCAACTAGATGTTCAACATCACCAACACATGCCTATACAAAGCATGTACCAAGATCACCAACATACCATCATAATATACATGTTTCAACCATGTACCAAGATCACCAACATACCATCATAATATACGTGTTTCAACCATGTACCAAAGCGTGTAACAAACTATCAACCTGTACCATACCAAACATCAACTGTGTACCGCAACCTGTACCAAAACAAGTGCATAAACCATGCACCAACACATGTACCAAACCGTTCAACAACCATGCACCAACACCTGTACCAAACCGTGCATCAACCATGCACCATAACCTATATCATATGCCTCAACCATCAAACATGTACATCAACACCATACCAAGTACCAATCATGTACCATACCATGTATCAACCATGTACATCATCAATGTACATCAACACTATACCATGTGTCAATCTTGTATCGTACCATACCATACCATGTATAAATCTTGTACCATACCATACCATACCATACCATGTACTATACCATGTGCCATACCATGTGCCAACCATGCACATCAACCATAACAAGTGTCTCAACCATATACCATATCATGCCATACACCATATACCAATATAACCAAGATATGAACCAACAATGTTCCTTATCAGATATACCTCAACCAACATGTACCATACATCCAAGATGTGTCTCAAGTCATATACCAAGGCTCACAAACACATGCCTCAAGAATGCTCCTCAACATCACCAAGATGCAACCTCATAAAACATATAATAACATACCTTTTACATTTGTAACTGACCTGGTTCCTCTAAACTTGATACACAATCCTATAGCTTCACCTCAGACCTCAAAAACTAGAACAGGCATCCTCCTTCACTTCTGTCTTGTCCTCGTGGGATGAATAATACCATTCACACAGGGCCTTGCGTGACATGCCCTTGGCAACCCACAGGGGTGTCTCGCGGGAAACCCTATGCCTGATAGGCGAGGGACAATCAAATTAGAGTTTTACAAAAACCCTAGCACTCTGCAGCTCAAAAACTTTATCTCTTTGCTCACACTTTCTCTGTTACCTTAGACTTGCCGTCATATTCACCAATAAACAAAAATACTAGACCATAACAATCACAAGATATATATATATTCAATGTAAGTGTGTGTGTCTATGAGAGACTCCTTGAGGTGTTTATATACTTTTTCATAGTAACCTCTTTCCTTAATCTTAGGGCTTCTATTAATTTCTTTTCACAACAACTTTACCCTTTAATTAATTCACTTGTAACCAACTAGGGGCTTCTTGACCATTCTTTTGGGCTTATACTTCACAAGGCCATAACTCCTCAACCGTGAGGAACCATGTGGCGTATCACATATCACTGGAAACAACACGACAAGGACTATCCATCTATGAGTGTCTTACCTGCATTTACATTTTCCTTCATGTCCATATTCCTCAACCAACTTTAGGTCCCATAACCACACCTTCGGGGATTCATGTAGACTTCATCAAATGCACCCAACACATCTGGTGACATCTACCACTCCATCAATGAAAATTCACTCACCATCAATATTAACCACATCTCTGGGGCTTCCAGACTTCTCCAAGGGTTGACATCAATGACAACCAACTGTCCAACAATATCCCCCTTTCGCATTGATGGAAACACCAACATTGATGGAAACACTAATTCTCCAACACTGATGCTCCCCTTGTGACCATTTCTCCTCATCAATTTTTCTCACTCTCCACCCTTGAAATAAATGAGAAAGGGTCTCTCTCCTTGGGGCTTCTCCCCCTGTCTTCATGCCTCTGTTCTTTCTCTCTGTTTTTGTGCCTTTGTTCTTTCTCTTCTCTTTTGTGATCATGGGAAAAAGGATAACTCCCCCTGTCGGCATGTCTCCCCCTGTCTATATGCTATTGATCTTCTTTTCTGGATCTCTTTCTCTGACGATTTCTCTTCCCTTGACTTCTCTACAAGATGTTGTGTAGATAAATGTAGGAATACCTGTAAGTGTTTCTTTTCCTCTCTCCTAGTGCTTGCTAATTGTCCATTGGTGCTTCCTCTTGTAATTCTATGATATATATAAAAATAATTCATTACTTGATTTCAAATGATCTGTCATTACCATATTGTTTAACAATGTCCCTCTGATGATGTAACTTCTACTGGAGGTTTCTCTTTCCGTATTTTGCTGTGCCTTTCCCTGCTTTCTTTTGTGTGACCAATTGATTCCACTGATTCCAATTGTAAATACACGGTTATGCATTTTCCTTGACCGAAGTTTTCTGTACCTTCTAGGTATCCATCTCTGTCCATATGTCATAAGCTATCCATAACTCTAATACTCAACTATCCACAATGCTGACTCATCTATCATTTTGTACTTCTACTATGTGACTGCTCTGAATCTATCTTTGAAAATAATTCAAAATGATCAAAGGATGGTTCTCTGATCTGTAGTAGCTACTACACTGACTACCCCTATTCAATAATCATATTTACTGGGAGTCTCAGAGCTGAATGGCTCATAACAATGGAGGAATCTTCCCTAATGCGAAGTAGTCTTCTTCTTCATCTGTAGACTCATCATCTCTTTGAACTCTGACTTCTTCCTTTCTTCCCGTGGATTGATCTCACACTACAATTCTTAAAAGTACAATCTCTTGCGCCTGTTCTTTATTCACGTGCTCTTATTTTCTTTCTCACAATACTGCCAATTCTATGATCTCCGAGGCCTGGTCTTTATTCACCTATTCTTCTTGTTTCTCATTTCTTCTTCAAACTTTCCTATATCTGACATCTTCCTTTTTGCCTATATATTTTTCTTGATTTTGCACTATTTCCAATCCCGAGAGTATGACTTCTGGGTGTCCTTCATTCATATTATCTTCCTTTACCTATTCTTGTTTTCTTTTCCAAGCTTTCTTATATCTGATATCAATGTTCTCTTTCATAGAAGTATCCATCATGTTTCTACAATCACGAGCTATGTGTCCATAGTTATTGCATTTGTAACATTCAGTGTTATGTGGGGCCACATAAACATTTCTTTCTTGAACATTTCTTCCATAATCCCTGCAATCTGCAACTTTATGTCCAAAGTTAGTACAACAAAAACAATGACCATAAAATAAATTTACATACCTGGGAGTGAATGATCTTCTTTGTGGTGTAGTCCTTCTGAATTTCTACCTTGTCTGATCATGATCATGACTGAAGCTATTTTGTGGCTTGAATGTGGAGGGTCTTCCTAAAGATGTATCTCTATCATTTTTCTTTGATTTTGGCTGACCATGATTCCATCCTTTGAATACTTCTGCACAACTCTTACTCTTTTCCTCATTCTTATTTTCTGGCAACTTGGAGTGCTTCTCTTCAACATTTTCTACTGACTATGTGTATGTTTTTGTCTCTTCAATGTTATTGCCGAGCTTGATGTTTTTCTCTCTCAATGTGACAAATTCTTCTTCTTTCTTCATCATTTGACTCTTCATGACTTCTTTTGTTCGCATTGCTTCTTCAAGTTGGATCTTCAAGGAGGTGATTTCCTTTTCAAGTATTATTTCTTCTTGACCAAATTCTTCTTCAAGTTGATTTGAGTCCTCAGTTCTTTTCTTAAGATGACCTGTCAAAATATTCTCTCTCTTCTTTGCTTCCTTCCTTTCGGATTCCAAACACTACTTCTATTTCATTTCTTCATTTCTTAGTGTTATTGTTTCAGTTTCCAAACACTGCTTTTCTTCCATCTGACTTTTGTAAGTTTCTTCAATCTTTCTAGCCTCTTCTAGCTGAGATTTTAGTTTCACAATGACTTGTAGGGATTCTTCGGAAATTTCTTGAGAATTCTTATTGATTAATTGTGCCTCAAGAGACTTGATCTTCTTCCTTTATTTTGTCAATTCATCTAAAGCACTGATTAACTCTGCTTCAAGGTATACTATGCCTTCTTCAAAATCTTCTTCTTCTGAATCTGTTTGACATAATGAGCATATTTCTTCTTGTTATGTACCCACACTTTCTTTAATTTTCTCTGGATTTGTGGTAGAATGGGATTACTTTGAGTAGAAACTATGTATCTTATCCCAAAGTTCTTTGGCTGATGAACATTGTCCCACTTTGACTTTCACCAAATCAGGTATTCCTTCCATGATGAAATCCATTGCAATTTTGTTGTTCTTTTTCAATTCTTTATTAGCTGCAATATTTGGCTTATTTGAACCGATATATCCTGTAACAACTGAGTACCGAACATCATATCCCTGTTCCTGTAAAAAAGTTTTCATTCTGATGCTCCACATCTCATATTGTAGGTCATTCTGACCATCAAACTGTGGTATTCCATTTCTATACAAACTGTTTCTCTCCATGATCTTCCTTCCAGTGGTTAAACTGTTTCCTTGAAGGAACCGACTCTGATACCAATTGTTGGAATACTGAGAGGGGGGGGGGGGG
>ML783105.1:697282-709096 GCA_009831015.1 Picea engelmannii
TCTTATACATTAGGTATCTAGTCATAGCCATGCTCTCAATGGGGGAGAGGCTTGTTTCTAAGAGGAGGATGGGATATGGTGTATTTCCTTTAATTTTGAGATTATAGGTTATAAAATTCTTTTGTATTTTCTCTATCTTTCTCTATGATTCACAAGAGATACTACAGCCGCAGACTTCACATCCATAAAGAATAACAGGTGTAACAAGAGTCTCAAAGAGGAGTTTCTTCTTATCCCAACTCCAAATATCTGCCGATTTACAATTGTTTTTAAGCCCATAATAAGCTTTCCATCCCCCAATAATCCTTTTCTCAATGCTATAATTCCAATTGAGCTTGTGGTGAATATCAATTCCAAGATATTTGTATAAAGTGACTTCCTCCAAGTTGTTGTTGTCATATACAAAGGTATCATAAGAGATCTTATTGGATTTAATAATCATGACCTTAGTCTTATCAATATTAATAATCATACCCATATTGGAGCAAAAATCCTTGAGGATTCTTAGTTGGTTTTCAAGATCATGGGGACTCCTTGCCATAAGAACGATATCATCGGCATAAAGAAGAAGATTGATGACTATACCAGTGAGAGTAGGGCCGACACAACATACTTTTTCCAAGCATTCTTCTAACTTGTCAATGTATATGCCAAAAAGGGTAGGGGACAACAGACAACCTTGCTTGACTCAAATATTGCAGTTGATCTCTTTTGACCAACCCTCAGTTTTTTTAAACTTGACAATAATGTTTTCATACAATCTTATTGCAACAACCCTCAACTCGAGAGGCACTTTTATCTCTTCCAATCTATTCCAAACAAATTATAAATCGCCTTAACTCAATCTTGTTTACCACATGTTAAAAATTAAATTAAATAAATATAATATAAGAAAATGAGTTAAATGATATGTTACATTTGAGTTGGGGTAATATTTGGTTTTATGTATGAGATAAAGATTAAATGTTATAAAAAGTATATGATTTTGTTATAGGTAGCTTTAACATTGATTGTAAGGGATATTGATTTTCTTAGGGATATTATTTATATTGAAACTGTTTTTATTTTATTTTTAAAGTAAAATTTAAAATTACTTGTAATTGGCTAAAATTCCATCCATCTTTTAAAACTTAAAAAAATAAAGTAATAACTCAAAATTCAAAAATATTTAATGAAAGTAAAAATCATATTTGATGAGAGTAAAAATCTACTCCTTATAAATTATCAACTAATTTATTTAAATGATAATGAATTAGCTATTAAAAAAAATTGATAAATATTTCACAACCATATTTACCATTCTTGAAACTTATATGCTGTTCTCATAGATTAGATAATGTTTATGGTATTTAGAGTGAATTTTAAAATTAGAAAGTTATTCTATAAATATAAGTGAAACTATGATATTTTTTAAAATTTGAAATAAGAAATTTATTATATTAATTTTAATATTTTCTAAATTTTTGAGTAGAAAACGGTAATTTTATTATACCAAATCTAAATTAAAAATAATACTTTGCTTATAAACAAAAATGAAAAAATATTCCACGACTATCTTTTACATGGATAAATATTTTACAATTATATTTGTCTTTTTCTAACTTATATTATAATTAAAGCGGGTTATCATATACAAGGTAATGTTTATAGTATTTTAAGTAAATTTTAAGATTAGATAGAGTTTCCATAAATGTAGATAGAACTTTCATGTTTTGTAAAGTTTGAAGTAAGAACCTATCACATCAACTATAATGTTTGGTAAAGTTTCAAATATGAAATCTATTACATATAATTTAAATCAAAGATAATATTTGTACGAAATAGTAAAAATAATAGATATTCCACAATATGGTACTTATTTTTCTTTAAATTTATATACTAATTTGGGAGAAGTTTAGGGTTTGGTGGCTCGGGTTAGAGGGCCACTAAGAGGTTGGGCTATTAGTTTAGAATGGTGTAGGGAGAGGTGTTGGCTAGGGGTGACGTAATGCAGGGTAGGTAGGAGGATAGAGGCTACAACTAAGGGGTAGACTTCTTAGGGTTTAGAGGTTTTGATGACAACTATAGGCTCCTTCGCAGAAGTATTGGAGGATGACCTATGGTGGAGTCAGGGGGTATTTTCAAGACGGATGAGGTATACATGGCGGATTTAAACTTGTACCAGCATACCTTAACTAAGGCCGACGTTCGAGTGGGCATATTGGAAGATGAGCTGGGGCTTCGTATCGAGACAAAGACAGATGGTGATCTATGTAGGAGTCCATGCGACTCAAGAATCCTTGGCACTATTGACTAGACCTTTGCTCGGGAAGCGGAAAGGGGCAGAGGTTTAAGTGTCTTTGAGACAACTTATGATGATTTTTGTCTTCAGAAGGCTGGTAAGGAAGGGCAGAGCTGCAAGGTATTGAGCAAAGGGATTGTTCCGGGGGTGTCTTCGTTGAAGGAGGTGGAACCATTGCTCTCTATGTCGAATGGAGGTAGAGAAATAGTTGAGAATGATGGATTGCAAGACTCTGCTGCTTTTGAAGGCAGTGGTTTGCTTAGTACCATAGTGGTAGTTCCACTGCGAGAAGGGTATAAAGCGTGGAAGGTGAAAAATATCCAGCCCTCAATGACCCTAGGGCGGGACATAGGAATGGAGGCTGTGGGGAGTTTTTTGGCGAGGGGCCTTGTGGGCAAGTTCGATTATGGGGCAGTTGCGTCTAGGGACATTGATGAGTGGGTTGAAACCACTTGGGGTGTGGTGGTGGGATACAAACCTGATATATTGATTCTAGTCAAGGGATGGTATCTCTTTCTGTTCCGATTGACGGAGGTTGCAGAATAGGTTTTGAGCATGGTATGGGTGGTGAAGTCAGGCGGCTTGAGGTTGAAGTAGTGTCATATCGCCTTCAACCCTGAAAAGGAACATTTGATGTTTAGACACTTATGGATCCTTTTACTCGGGTGCCCACTGGTCTTCTGGAACCTAGAGGCATTTACAGAGATTAGAAATACTATAGGGAAGTTCCTCCATGTGGACCCGAAGTTGTTGAAAGATTCAGATAGATAGATGGGGCACATTTTAGTGGAATTCGATTTAAACGAGGGGTTACCAGACCTGATAGACATCGCCTGATGCGACTTTGTAAACAAAGGCTAGATTATGCGGGCATCCCATTCATATGTGCGTTTTGCAAAGGTACAAGACACTTGCGACATCATTATATTCGGGGCGGATCGAATAAAGTTGCAGCAATCGAAGTGGTAGAATCCCAATCGTTAAAGAATATGAACATTTCTTGTTCTGGAGATTTGGGAAGTCTGGAGCCTTCTCCCGTGGACTTCGGTAGCGGATGTGGTAAGGATTTTTCTCACCCTCTTATTTATTTTGTTACTCTTGATGCTAATTATATTGGGAGAAATGGGTCGGGCTTGGGTCTATGTCTTGAACCTTTAGGCTCTGCGGGGTTAAGGGGGCCTGAATGTGTTCTTCCTGTGTTAGTATTAGATGAGGGCGTAAGGGGCTATAGCAGGAGGGATTCTTTGGGGTTGACCGGTGAAGAGGAATGTTTAGGGAGGGTAGCGGAAGGGATGCTTAGGGATGCTTCTGTGGGTGGGAGGCTAGAGACCCTATGTAAGGTTATGGAACCTTGCCCGAATGATCGAGTGGCAGACGAGGTGAAGGAAATAAGGGGGGAGTTATTTCGATTATGGGAAAGTCTAACTCTAGCGTGGAAAGGAGTGGTTTCATTACTGGTTTTGTGGAGCGAGAGGTAGTGTTGGGAGGGGGTGATAATTCTTTACACATCTACAGAACTTCTCGATCACAGGTTGGCTGTGATCCAGGGTTGGGGGGTAATACTTGGACTTCTCTTGTAGTGTCAACGGGTGTGGATAGGGTCCTGGCTGATCTGGAAGGAAGGGGGGATAACTCACATGCCCATTCTCAGGTTGGTGACTGGTGTAGGAATGAAATATGCCATGGGGATAACTAGAGTGAGGGTTCTTTGCAGGACTTGAAGGTACTGGAGAAAATTGAGGACTCACTATTTAATTTCATTCCCTCTTACAGGGATGTCCTCACTCGAAAACCATTGTCGATATTTGATGGGGGGGTACCTCTATTAAAGTCAGTTTGTATGATTGGGAAGGAGGGGATTGCAAAGGGGTTTGTAATTGCAAGCCCAGGGGGAAAGGAGTCATTGCTAAAAGGGGCAGTTCTCGGTGGGCTAGAAAAATATTTTTCGCCTCTAAAAACTAGGCTTGCAAGGAAAATCGAGAAGGATAAGGAGAACTTAGTGGTGGAGAAATACCTGGTGAGAGCTGAAGGACCACGGGTGCTTAGAGATCAGAAATCCCTTGTGAGAGTTAAAAGATGATACTAGCTACCCTAAATGTTAGGGGGGTGGGGGGCCTTGTAAAGAAATTAGCCCTCAAGTGATTCATTGACACTATTAATCCCGATGTTCTTTTTATTCAAGAAACCATGGTGAGCGAGGTAAAAGGGAGAGAGTTGTTTGTTAAATTACTACCAACCTAGTATTTTTGTGGGGTGGACTCTTCTGTTCTGTCCGGAGGGTTGCTAACAGTCTGGAACCCGCGTGTAGCTGATTTTACTGCCTACTTGACCCCTGCAGGAATCTTGCTGGAAGGAATAGTTAAAGATATTATTATCAATAACAGTTTGAAGTTGTTGAATTGTTATGGCCCTTATTCTGATAGAGAGGATTTCTAGGGGGCTTTGAAAAATGAGGGATTATTTAATGAACCTAACCTTATTTTGGGTGGTGACTTAAACTTTACCACCTCAAGTCGGGAGGTTTGGGGAGATCTTTCCAGAGCGGATCCCATGCAAATTTTTTTCAGTCAGATGATATAAGACGAGGGTTTAGTGGATGTTGATTCTCTACAATTAATCCCTACCTAGAGGAATGGTAGATGTGGTAAGGACTACATTTCTAAGAGACTGGATAAGTTCTTACTAGACGAGAGGATGGTATCAATTGGGCTAATATTTAGATCTTGGGTTTGTAATACTAAGATTTCAGACCACATGCCAATGATCCTTCATTTGGAACAAGATAAAGGTTCTCAAACTATCCCTTTAAATTTAATTCTATTTGGCTTGAGGATCCAAAGTTTGTTGATTTAGTAAAAACAAATTGGAATGACCTTTTGGGTTCAGAGATAGTAAATCCTATGGATTCTTTGGTGAAAAAGATAAAAATTCTTAAATCTTTGGTGTCTCGTTGGGAAAGGAAGAAAAAGGATGAAGTAAAGGCATAATTGGTACAATTAAAATTGGAATTGGATACTTTTTATTCAGATTTCCCTAGGGGTTTTGTGCAGGATGATGTAAAGGTCATGGTTTTAGACAAGGAACAAAGAAAATTACAACTGTTAAAGCAGGAGGAGGAGACCCGGAGGCAAAAGAGCAGGGTGAACTAGCTGGCAACAGGTGATAGGAATACAAAGTTCTTCCATGCCTACACAAATTCTAGAAAGAAGATCAATACCATCTGGGACATTTCTAAAGAGGATGGCATAATTATCAACAAGACATTAGACTTACAAAATGAAGCAGTTTCTTATTTTTAGAAGTTTTTCAAGGCACAGGAAAATATTGCTATTTCTGATCAAATTACAGTATTAAAGAAATATCCGAGGTTGTTTTCTGTGGAATAAGGGTTAAAAGTGGTTGAGCCTGTTACACTTGATGAAATATTAACTATCCTTAAAGGTTTTAAGGCTTCAAAAATCCCTGGACCAGATGGTTGGTCGGTGGAATTCTTTATGGATTTTTTTGATCTTTTGGGAAATGACATCTTAGGATTGGTGGAAGAATCCAGGAGGAAGGGTAGAGTGTTAGGTGCTTTAAACACTACTTTTATAGTACTTATTCCTAAGAGTGATAAACCAGATTCCTTTGGAGGATTTAGACCAATTGCATTATGCAATTTGGTTTACAAGATTATAACTAAGATTATTGCAACCATAATCAAGAATTCACTTTCTGTTGGTATTTCAAAGGAACAATTTGGGTTCCTAGAGGGAAGACAAATCACTGATGCTATTGGTGTTGTACAAAAAACTTTGCACAACATTAAGGTCAAAAATATTAAAGCAATGGTACTAAAACTGGATTTGATAAAGGCATATGATAGAGTGGACTGGGGTTTCCTCAGGTTAGTATTATTACAATTTGGTTTGATTTTGGAGGCAATAGATTGGATTATGGGATGTGTGACCACTACAAATTTTGCGGTATTGATAAATGGAAAACCAACTAGTTTTTTTAAGAGCTCTAGGGGTTTAAGGCAGGGTTGTCTGTTATCACCTTTACTTTTTCTTCTTATTGTGGAAGGTCTAAGCATAACCTTACATGAACAGGTTAGAGAGAAAAATATTGTTGGAATTCCAGTGGCCAGAGGGCTAAGAATAACACACCTGATGTTTGTGGATGATGTAATCTTGTTTCAGAATGGAAGTATGGCTGAATGGGAAACTTTCAAAAAGGTCTTGGATCTCTTTTGCAAGGCGACGGGAATGGATTTTAGCCCTCAGAAGTCATTCTTTTTAGAAGTAGGGTGGGGATATGAAGAACTTGTTTTGCTATAAGATCTTCTACCTTTTGAAGTAAGATTAGTGGATGAAGGGTTTAAGTACCTTGGTTTTTTTATAAAACCAAATTGTTACAATCGAGCTGATTGGATATGGCTGGAGAAAAAAATTGAGATTTTTTTTTTGAATTGGACTCATAGGTGGCTGTCTTTAGGGGGAAGGGTCATTTTGGTAAAGGCAGTACTTGAAAGTATTTCTGTATATTGGTTATCCTTGGCCAAGATACCAAAAAGTGTCTTGAATAGTATAAGGAGGAGGATGTTTAGTTTTTTGTGGACATGTAAAAAAGATAAGGAAGGGATGCATTTGATTAGCTGGAAAAAGATCTCAAAACCAAAAAAGACTGGTGGGTGGGGTATAAAAAATATATTTACTTTTGGTAAAGCGTTGGTGGAAAAAAGTATTTGGAGATGCCTTATGTTTCCTGGCCTTTGGAATTAGGTTATTATTAAAAAATATTTACAGAAAAAAACTGTGGAAGAGTGGCTTAGGAAAGAAAAGAAAAATTGGGCTGGTTCCTCAAATTTTTGGAGAGCATTAACCTCTTCCTTACCTGTTATAACTGCTTGGCTGGTTTGGAAGCCTGAGAATGGGAAGGAAATTCGAATAGGGGCAAATCCTATGGTGGGGTCTTATAATTTTTATAAACTGTCAAGTAATCTCATTGTGACACTGAAGGCTCAAGGTTTACATTTTCTGGCACAGGCTGGAGTTAGTAATTTGGAGGACTCTAATCATACTAGTTGGAAAAAGGCTGAGAATCTAGGGCTAGAAGGAGATCTAAAACATGAATGGACAAACTATACCAAGAGTTTAATTGGTGCGAGAATAGAATTGAAAGATGAAAAAGATATATTGTTGTGGTCTTCGGATACAAAAAGGGGCCAGGTAGGTACCAAACAAGATTATAGTGCACTACTTTTGGAGGAGAGGGTAGAAGTACTTATGTTCTGGTACACTGAAGTATGGAAATGGTAGTTGCCCCTAAAAGTACAATTGTTTATCTGGATGATGTTAGAACATAAAATCCTTACTCGGGAAAGTTTGAAGAAAAGAGGTTTTTATGGTTCGAGTAAGTGTGTCTTGTGTGGGGAATGTGAGGAAACAATGAACCATATTTTTGTTGAGTGTATCTTTATAAAAGATATTTTGGCCACAATTTCAAAGGAATTAAAGCTACATGGTGTGTGGGTAGGAGGATAGATTGAGGACAATTTAAAAATATAGATAAAGAAAAAGGAGAATAGGGAAGAATATCCTTGCTTCATTTGTTGGGAGGTATGAAAACAAAGAAATATATTTATCTTTGAAGATGTTATTCCTAATTTGGTCAGAGTTTGTACTTGCATCTTACAGGACTTGGGAGAATTTAAAGTTGTCCAGGTGTATAAGAAAATAAGGATTGATAGGCCTCCCATCCTGGACTGGGATTTAGCAGTGGGGTTCTTTGATGGAGCCTTACAAGAAATGGGCAAAAAGTGTGGGGCATGGGTTGTCCTAAAATGCACAGTTTTGGGCACATTAATAATCAAAATGAACTGTGGGAGCGGGACCAACACTAAAGGGTAACTAATGGCTTTGTGGTGAATTTTATATTTTGAAAATGTTAAGAAGGTATCAATATTAGTACTAGCAGGAGATTAAAAGATCATTATTGACTAGTTTAGTAATGTCAATAACTTACAAGTTCTCTCATTACAACCATGGATGACAAAAATCAGAAGGCTGAGTGAAAGATTTCTTCAACTCAAAGCTCAACATATTTACAGATCTTTTAATAAGGATGCAGATTAGATGTCAAATGAATCTTTACAGTTGGATGAGGAGGGTGTTTTTTATTCAAATGATACAGATGTACTTCCAACGAACTTTGAAAGATTATCCAACTAGTAAAATATCTCTTGTTCAAAGGAGAAATAGACTGTCTGGATTTTCTGTTGCTAGTCACTGATACCGTCATTTTTTTTGTAATTTTGGTCTGATATGTATAAGAGGTTATATATTTCTGGATGAAAGTGGCATTATATGGATGAACACATATGTATTAGTGTATGTATGATGTTGAGGTATAGCCTAGAGATGGTGACAAGGACATTACAATCATGTTCAATATGTAATGACTTTTGGAAACAAAACTATTATATTCACTAATATAAGATATTTTTCTTTTTGAAAACAAACTTATATACTAATTAAAGTGGATTATCATAGACAAGGTAATGGATATAGTATTTTGAATAAAATTTAGATAGTCTTAGACAAACTTATCATAAATATGGGTGGAACTTTGATGTTTTGCAAAGTTTCGGGTATGAAACCTATTACATAAAGGTAGGGAAAACATTTATGACAAGTATTCCTAGTGTTTAAGGTTTGTCATATTCTTATATACTAATTAAAGTGGACTATCATAGACAAGGTAATGCTTATAGTATTTTGATTAAAATTTAGACACAAACTTGTCATAAATATAGGTGGAACTTTGATACTTTGCAAAGTTTTAGTTTTAGGTAGGAAACCTAGTACATTAAGGTAGGGAAAACATTTATGACAATATGTATAGTGTTTAAGGTTTGTCATATTTTGATCGTTCAAGTCAACATAATCCATAACACTTTTCTCATTATATATATATAAAGGATTTGAACTTTGATGGGGAACAATAAAATCATGCTTTACCAACCAATCAAGTCCATGACCTCTCGTATGTATTTACATCCAAAAAGTTTTATAAGTATAGCATTATCCCTAAAATGGTTGTGATGCAGGAGCATCTATGATGGAAAATCCCAAGAGTGTTGATGAGGGTGAGATGAATGCTGGAAGATATTCATCGCATGACTAATTTTTTCAATGGATGGAGTTCAAGTGTTTTTCACAAAATGGAGACAATCAAGATGACATCAACATGATGAAAAATGAAGTGAAAGTCATTAAATTGAGTATAAATCGGTCAATCGGGTTTACTCGAGTTGTTGTGTGATAGAGTGTTATCCTCCCCACCCAGGTTCTATTCTTGTAAGTGACATGACAAAGATTTGTGCTTCTATAGAATCCAATTTACCCTAGGTAACATCTTCAGAATGAGGGGAATCTAGTTTACCCTAGTTATCATCCTCAAAATGAGGGGAAGTGTCCAATGGGTTTCCAAAAAAAATGCATTACACAAAAATAAAAATAAATCTCGGGTACCATCTTCAAAATGAGGGTAATCTAGTTTACACTAGGTACCATCCTCAAAATGAGGAAAAGTGTCCCATGGGTTTCCACAAAAAATGCATTACACAAATAAATAAATATATAAATAAATGATTATAAATGAGTTGAGGTTTAATGTTGGGATCCTTTGGAAGGCTACACATGATTCTCACTCGAGATATTGATAGGCGATCAATAATAAGGTAGGGTGTGATACCCCACGACTTGAAACTTTGACAATTATTATTATTATTATTTTTAGACTTTTATTTATTTTTCCAAAAGACACTTTGGTCGATGGACCAAATCTGAAATGTAAAACTTTATTATTTTATGAAAATAAAGAACATATGGAAAAAGGGGCGCATGTTGAGGCATATGTTAAAGAGGGTGTTAGGAATACAAAGGGGTTGGCTAAGTGGAAGCAGACTGAGACAAACTGTGGAGTTAACTCAACTACAAAAAGAAACATTCCAGATTTATAGGAGAATTTATGAACATGTGTAAAATTGAATCTGATAGGTGGTCAATGAGCAAGAGGCTCAAGAAAAGTGTCACAAGTCCTAGGCAAAACAAAAAGAAGTCATGAAAAGGGAATGAGGAACCATTTATATGATGCGAACTGATAGAATTGAAAAGGCTATGCACTGATTTTTGACTTGACATAGATAAATTATACTTTTACACACAACAAGTTGGTACTTAGAATTTTTCAAGAGGCCACATATGCAGCCCCTTGGATTCCGAACTCAGCTTGGGGGTGGCAGAGGTTGATAGAGACTCTAGTCTATGGTTGGGAGGAACATGGTCTTCAATGTGTGGTTTCCCCAAGTTCCATGTTTTAGTTCTTTATTATGAATATGCCAATCTGAATATTTACTATGTATTACTGTGTTCATGATTAATGGTTATGATTTATTCATAATAGTATTAGATCTATGTGTTGTTATGAGAAAAAAAATGCATACAATAGGTTCATATAGAAATTTCATTGGAAGCAAAATGATAGATATTCTATTGTTAGATATACGAATAGAGTTGTATTACCAATGACAAACCAAATAAAAATCATGAACAAGTCTAGTTATTAAATCGGGAAATGTATCCAAATAAAGAATATGTACTAAGGAAACCAAGTTCAATAAAGTTACATAACCGTAGAAACGAAGACTGCATGTATCCAAATAAAGAATATGTACTAAGGGAACTGAGTTCAACAAAGTTATAGACCATAAAATGTAGACAACAATATTGAATCCAAGAGACTTTAAAAGAATATATATACAAATGTATTTAGTTGACTAGCTCGACATAGTCTACAAACAGTGCGGTCACATATTGTGATATCATGATTTGAACATAATTAGTGATGGAACCCGAATACCTTCTCTAAGAAAGGGTATTCTCGGAATCCATGGTACCAACCTCCTCGACACCTACAAAGTGGTAGTGAAATAATTTAGGAAGCTATACGAGTTAAAATAGTCAAATATAATTCAATTACATACACAAGCTAAAATGAACTTACCATGGAAGTTCATGGTGATTCTTGTATCTCCTTCCGTCGCCAATGAATAACATCCGAATGCTGAGGGTTGTTTGGACAATTAATGGGTACCCATTGCAATAAAAAACATGTCCCGTCATTAGTTGAAATACCCAAGTAAAAGCTTTAGAAAAATAAATAAATTCATTGTGCACATACAAGAAATAAATATGATGAATATTACTATTTTGTGTGTGAAATACCACACATATTCAACATTTTCCAACAATAGTCCTAAACATGTTTAGGATGAGCAAAGTAAATGATTTGGAACATTTTAATCATAAACTGAAAACCAGAGAAGTAAAAACTAAATATGTAAACCCTATGTAATATTAAATTCCTTTAAGGTAAACTCATATCACAAAGTTAATAAAATTCAGGGTTTGGTTGATAAGCCTAAAAAATCCAAGTAAAAACTCTCCGGACCATAGGCTAACTAGAATCAAGAAACACCAGGACCCAAA